>BQNB010004806.1:0-103194 GCA_026074375.1 Tanacetum coccineum
CTCTTTTCTAATTGCCATTAATGTTTATAATGACAAATTAGACGTTTTTTAGCATTACTCTTTTCTAATTGCCATTAATGTTTAAAAAACTCTTTTCTAATTGCCATTAATGTTTATAATGACACATTAATGTTTATACTTATTTGTGACACATTGAGTTTTATAATAAATATATAGTGACACACAAAATTGTTTCGACACATTTGTAGGGTCATTAAATTCTTAATACAAATATAGTGACACAATTAAATTTTAATGCATTTGTAATGACACACAAAAATATTTTAGTGCATCTGTAGTGACACACCATGTTTATAACACTAATTCTTATATTATAAAAGATCCAGTTTGTGGATCATCATTGTCAGTCTTTATGATGGAGCATTTACAATTTGACATCAAGTTTTGCCTCTCCAGTTGCCGTAGCATTGAAGTTGCTGGCCTTTTTTCAGTTTTTAGACTTTCAATTTGGTGTGTTAATGATCCAGTATGAATGCCCAGGAAGATTCATTGACATGGCAGTTACAAATGTTATGTATCCTTTGGTTTACCACAAACAATTGCACAATTATTAACATATGAGATCTCACAACTCCCTTCCCATCACGTTTTAAGATCAAAACAATGATTGTTTTAATTATACCTTAATTTTTTTTGATGGTTTTGTGTTTTTTGTTTCAGGAAAGCAAACGAGTTATCATGCTATGTTGGAAGCTTCATAGATTCATAGCAAACGAAAAAAACAAGCAGGTAGTTGAAGGTGCGTATTCAATTGTAATCTTTTCACTTTGATTATTGTTAACAATTTATCCATCTTTGTTCTTTGTTTTTAAATCCGTATTGCTTTTCTTCGCTCTTAATTTGACAAAAAGACTTCGATCATTCAATATGAGTTGAGGCTGAGATGAACACTATATTTGTTTGATGAACACCAAGTGCTTGATGAAATGCCTAAATTAAAAAAAGTTTCAAATGATTATCTTTCAAGGTGAGTGAGTATGATATGAAAGATGATTTTATCCCTATTTTAGCTTATTATCATGTTTGTGTCTTTGTAGTTCTGTCATTAAATAGAAGAAAGTGACTACCACCTGATTTATGTATCATATGATTAGCACAACACAAAGTTAGATTCATAACTCAACACCTTCCTATGAATTATGTATCACTCCATAGTTAGGTAGATGTTAATGCACAACACAAAGTTCATAGAAGATGATGAAATGCACTATAGTTGGAACTCTAGACTGATTAAGAATAAATTTTTAAAAAAACTTGATAAACCTTAATCAAATAAAGTAGTCTGTAAGAAAGTATATACATCATAACTCAAAAGGCCCCCTAAAGCGCTTAAAGGATGGCCGTCGAAAGAGTTTGATCAAGGGACATTGGACAAATGAAGCAGACAAGTAAATATATCACACCTTTTTTTGTTTCAGTTAATTTTTAGCGTAATGAATCTTAAGTTTAATTACATGCATGAACATTGAACAATATTACCACTTTTATGTTATGTAGGAAGCTACTTAGATTGGTGAAATAGCATGGAAAGCTGAAATGGGCTTATATCGCTAAGCAGATGATCGATGGAGCTAGGAAACAATGTCGAGCGCGATGGCATAAGCATTTGCGTCTTGATATTAAGGTTTTTCATTTTGTCAAATTTCTTTATGATCCGTTGGAATTCAACTCAACAACTTTCTAAAAATGATGTTAAAGTAACCTAAATTTGTGATATATGACACATATATTATATGATCTATGAACTGTGGATTTGGTGTAGATTCTATCATATTATAATTCTGTAAAGCATCAGATTAATCTGGGTAGAAACAATTGTTTTGACATTAGTGCAAGATTAAATGTGACAAATTGGATGCTGGGTAGAAACAATTCCAGACCAAAATGGATCATTTAATTTTTTGAAGGACAACGATAACTAAAAGCCAAATTACAGATTTACATGTTTTGAGTTGATCGTTTTTTGAAAATTGATTATTGCATTTTAGGATCATAAAAATGTATTTTTTTTCTCATATTATCCATATTACGGAATGTTACTGTCCACATTTGATTTAAATAGGTAACAAGCTTAATGGTTAATCTAATGCAACCAAAGGGAAATGGGAGATTTAGAATCACTTCCTATGAATGATTAGAATTCGCTTACATGTGGCTTAGCATAATGAACATTGTAACCAATCTCCGAATATGTATATGCTCTAATAATAATGTTAAAAACAAAAAAGCAGATTTTTGTTTTGGTGTACCTTAGAGTTTACTTATTTATAGATTTGCGAGGTGAAATAGGGGCTGGAATGGGGCTGAAATGAGTGGGTTTGGGGGATGAAATAGGCCAGTTTAGGGGTTGGAATGGGTGTTGGATTGGGGCCTGAAGTGGGGCTAAGATAGGTGTATTTGGGTGCTAAAAATGGGCCTGAAGTGAGTGTATTTGAGGGCTGGAATGGGTGGGTTTGGGTGATGAAATGAGTGTGTTTTGGGGCTGAAGTAGGGGCTAAAATGGGTCACCTTGGGAGCTGAAATGGGTGAGGTATTCGGGGCTGAAATGGGGGATGCGACAGGTGCGTTTCAGCAAAAAAAGTATTTGTGAAATACTGAAATGGTACAACTTATGTTTCATCTAAAAAAAGTAACTGAAATGGTACTGCTTATGTATTTGTAAGTTACTTTTTGGACTTAAACGAATTATACAATCCAAGGGTCAACACATTGGTACAAGCTAAAAAAAGTATTTGTGAAATACTAAAATGGTTGGACTTATATGCGCTGTTATGTTTAGCTTATATAACATTATTGTGTGCTATTACATCAAGATGTTAAAAAGAAAGTTTGTTGTATAGAAATCATGTAAGTTACTTTTTTGTACTTTCGGATGTGGCAATATAGTTTTAGTATAAGCGGAATATATATACTTAAAGCTAATTTAGATCGGAGTAGAATGGTTACTGTTATTTGACTTATTTTCCACGTGAACATCAGATTATGACGTGAAAGATGTAGTATAGCTTACACACCGTCGTGACTATATACCTGAAATGGCTTCGGACGTCGAATTAAGCCTGATATAAACCAACAACATGAAAATGCATTACTTAGAAAAGAATTTACAACAACATAATACTAAAAATTGTATCCTTATACGTCTTATTTTGCAGGGGGTCATGTTTACATGTGTGTCAACTGCAGTTTATCGAACCTATTCGGAAAGAAAAGAACTCAAGAATATTGGGAAGGTAAAATCAGGAAGCCCAGAAAGAAGATTTAATGTGTGAAAAATATGTTTCCTGACGACACTGATGGTTAATCAGATTTAAACTTGAGAATCTGTAGTCACAGATCCGAGCCCATAGAGGCATGCTTCTAAATAGGATTGAGGTTGTAACAGCTTTCAACAGATTTGATCCTGTAAGTATTACCGTCATTCCTTCTTTTGTTTATACGTTTGATGCATTTGTGCAAATTTGTTTGATCAGGATATAATTTAGTATAATGCACTAATAGTATAGGTTGGGAATACGAGTTTGCCCTTAAACAGGTGGAAAACCGGGGTGAGATGTAGTAATTGGTTTATGGGGGGCATCGGTTCAAATAAATAGCTAGAATCTTAGATTAGGAAATGCACCAATATCATTGTTTTTTAGATTATGTCCCAAATTCAGCTATTCAAGTACATCTGATAACAATTTTTAAAACCATATTCGAAATAGCACGAAACGAACATTGGCTGCAATTTTTGTTCCAGCCGAGGGTCGTCCGTCTTAGCTTACATTAACAGTTCATGGGTGGACAAAAGAACCCAGGCAAGCAACGTTTTCAGGTGTAAAATAAAGGTGTCGATAACATTAGGAGTCCGTATGCATTATGCTGTATCTCTAGCAGGTCAGGGCCAAATTCAGATTTTTAACACCAAACTTCTTTGGGGCCTATTGACTTTTAGACTGGAATACAAGTTAACATCAGACTAAAAGCCATTTTGTGGTTAAGGGGTGTTTGGAATAGCTGAGTTTTGGGACTTATCAAATAATTTTGGCAATAAAATAGAACAGATCCATAACTAGCTTATTTATTTGCAAATAATTTTGGTATCAAGAATTGAAGTTTTGTCACCTGTCACAAAACCAAACCAGGTGAGTTTATAACTTTCGCATTCAATCTTATAAAGATATATAGTGTTTGAAATTTACCATGCGTGTACCTAGCTTATGCTCTCATTACAAACAGTATATATGCATGAGGTTGGTGTTTATGATGTTAAATATTTCATGTACTAACCACAAATAATATTTTTATGCATTTCTGTTTTCTAATTACTTTATTTTGTATTCTTTTTTATAGAATGGTAAAACAGAATGTTGCGATGTGGTTGCGTATGATGGAATGGACGTTGCAAAGATAAAGTTAACAGACTGCTAGTTGTGTTCAGCTGTGTCTTAGCTTTGTTCAAAAAGATGTTAGCTAATAAGGGAACGGGTCACCGAGGTCAAGCGGGTAGAAAGTCACCCAAAGTCTATGTCAGCTCAACAACTTTCCAAATCTTTTTTATTGCAATAAATTAAATTCTTGCTAAAATGTTGTTTATAGTTTAAATCAGCACATGAGTTATCTATTAAAATTTTAGTTGCAGACATTGCGCTGATGCAGGTAAGCAACTAATGGTGACACCTAATGCTAAACATACGCATAATGTGAAGAGAATGTCGAATGCAGTGTTACAAGCTGATTGGGTTTTTGAGATAACGGTATGCATCATCTGCCCGGACATTTGCATCGTGGTGGTGAGAACTTTTTAGTCTTATTCGTGGGTGAGGTATTCGGGGATAAAATGGGGGATACGACAGGTGCGTTTGAGTATACAGCAAATTGGCAAATTGAATATGATGGTTATGTGCTTTGAGTGATGACGATTTTCATAAAACAAGACACCAACACCTTAATTTAGTACCTTCAAAACAGGAAGAGTTTAGCAATTTGAAAGCAGTTAATGGGAAGACAAAGCTTAAGATGTGCTCATTTCAAGCTCCTAAGATTAGGCTACTTTGCAGTTTCTATTGCATCGGGTACTCTTTTAAATAGATGGTTGTTTATCAGAGTGTGTAATCTTATATTAAATTTGCTCAATTTTTTTTCCAGTGTATTAGTATATTACATAGGACTATAGTCTATAGGAGTCGCCGTGTGTTTGGTCCTTTAGTATCAATGAAAATATATAACCAGACAGTTTTTTAGTCAATTTTTTTTCAGTTACTTGCTATTACAAATTGGCAGGCGTGGCTCATTTTGATGGATCAGGCAAAAGAGAAGACTAATATTTCTCACGTAGGCTTGATTTAGCTGTACTATTATAGATTCTATTATTACTATTAACTAGATGGCAAAAGTTTATAACTACTTAATTCGTTGTAAACAGTACAAAAATCGTACGTTCGTAAAAAAATATCAATATCAGACTCGTTTTGTTCGTAATTCATGGACCTTTCGTCGGTATATTTTTTATTAAAAAAATCACTAGATATTAATAAATAAAGTTTGTTATATAAAAAATCGTATAGAGCAGAAAGTTCAGAATAATTTTCATAACTCGTTACATTGTTTGGGAGTTGTTAAGTGGGTTTGGAAGTTATAGAGCAGAAAGTTCAGAATAATTTTTAGAATAAAGTTTGTTAAGTGGGTTTGGAAGTTTCTCTCTCAAAAAGACTCTCTTTGGACTAAAGTTATTGTGGCTATTCACGGTGTGGGTGGTAAAATTCATTCGGAATGGACTTCTACTGGCAAATCATGTTGGCTTTCGATTTTGAGTGAAGTTCGATCTCTCCAAAGAAAAGGTATGTACGTTTTTGATTATCTGACTCATAAGATGGGAAACGGGGAGTCCACCAAATTCTGGTTGGATCATTGGCATACTAGGGGCATTTTTAAAGACATTTTTCCCAGATTATACGCGCTTGAATCCTCAAAGGATGTTACTGTTAGTTCCAAGATAGGCGACACGAGTTTGGTCTGCTCCTTCCGTCGAATTCCTAGAGGGGGTATCGAGCAAAATCAATTCGACAGCTTGGTAGAATTGGTTCGTTCTGTCACTATCGTGCCTTCGGCTGACAGATGGAATTGGAATCTGGAGAGTACGGGTATATTTTCGGTGGCCTCTGCTCGTAGACGTATCGATGAGATATGCCTTCCGAATATTGGAGAAGAAACTAGATGGGTAAAGTGTGTCCCGATAAAAATCAACGTTCTTGCCTGGAAAATCAAGACCGATGCTTTACCTACCCGGTTCAACATTTCTCGTAGAGGTATTGACATTCAGGATATGTCGTGTCCCATTTGTGATAATGCTATTGAATCGACGGACCATTTGTTCTTTAGGTGTGGATTGGTTCGGGACATTGCTAATAAGGTTTTGAGCTGGTGGAATTTGGATCACGCAAACTTGAACTCATATGCAGAATGGAAGTCTTGGCTTGTTTCAATTCGTATGGATTCCAAACTCAAAAAGATGTTCGAAGGAGTTTGGTACTCCATTTGGTGGTACGTTTGGATCTATCGAAACAAGCTCCTATTTGACGAGAGAAAACCTTCGAAGTCGATGCTTATTGATAATGTCATTGCTAGTTCTTTTTATTGGTCTAAGTATAGATCTAAAGCCTCGTTCGGATGGAACGAATGGCTCAAAAACCCCTATATTATTGTTTTGTAATCTAGCTCCTTGCTAGTTTTTGTTTCTAATAAAATCGCCGTTCCAAAAAAAAATAATGCCATCATCAAATTCTTTTGCTCAAAGTTAAAGCGTTTTGTAAAAAATATGTCCGCATGTTGTTTAATACCTTACTCAAATGGAGAAAGTAGCTTAGGATTCCAATTTAACCTGAAGACTAAGCCCGTTGCAACGCACGGGTGTCGACAAGCCTCGTTTTCTTAATACATATGTAGTGACACATTAAATTTTTTGATACATTTGTAATGACACACAAACTTTTGTGACACATTTTTAGTAACAAAGTCTTTTGACACATTTAGTTTCATAATACATTTTTAGTGACACACTAAATATTCTGACACATTTTTTCGTGACACGCTTATTGTTTTAAAACGTTCATAGTGACACACTAATTTTTTAACACACTTTTGTTAAACATTTAATACTTCGACGAGCATGCCATGAGACAAAACTAATTTAAATAATAATATGTACAAAGAGTTTAGTAAGAAAAAGGTTTGACGTATCATAATAATTTCACACGAACATTTTGAATAATTGTCATGTCACAGAAGAATATTTACCCTCGTAAATGTTTTTATTAGTTTGTTTAAAATAAAAAATATTAGACAATTTAAAACTTAGAGTGAGAGGTTAAAATGGCTTAAATGAGTATTAAAAAGAGAAGTGATTAAATGTCCAAAATACCCATATTAATAAAAGAAAAAATGTTACACTTTAAACCCTTTTTATCTTTTTTATCATAACATACTTTTCATTTGAACCAAACTATATATATATATATATATATATATAAGAGTAGGGATCTAGTGAAAAGTAAATTAAAATAAAAGTGGTGAGAAGTAACTAAAACGACACATATGAGATGCAACGACTTGCATTAGATGCATTTATATTCATCTAGATGCACCATTTTAAGTTTCGAAAGTTAATTTGATGTGTAGATGGTGCAAATTGATTTTCATGATTTCGGCACATGCAGAGGAACAGAAAACAAGAGAACTCATGAAATGCATCTAATATACGTATATGCATCTAATTAAAAGCTAGAAAACACATTATGATGCGTTTAATGCATCTAAGATTATAAAGATGCATCTAATTTAAGTCGGTGCATCTCGGATATTTGGTTATAGTTACTTCTTATCCTTTCTATTTTAAAAAAACTTCTCATTTGATTCTAACTCTATAATATTATTATAATATATATATATATAAAGATATATATATATATTATATATAAATTATATATATACTATATATAAATATATATATATATAATATATATATAGTGAGGTTCTTTCTCAGAAACCAAATTAATGTACAGGAGTCTGCGGAAACCAACACAACTCAAAAAGATTTTTCTTAGATATTTAATTTTTAATATCTTATAATTAAAAAATGGTCATAATTGTAAAATTACATTTTTTTTTCTTTTTGAATTTTTTTAAATAAAAATCATTTTTTTCTTTCCTAAATTTTAGGAATTATTTTTTTTTAATATTTTTTTTCACATATGTGTTTTTTTAGATAATGTAAATTTACTTGTGTTTTTAGTTTTTAATTGCTTAAACCTCTATTGTGTTTTGCTCACAAATGCATGAAATAGCAAAACAACGTAGTTTACATATATGGTATACAATTCAAAGCAAAAACATTATATACACAATTAAAGATCATGTAATATACAATTCAAATACAGTTTTTTAAAAGTAGAGAATAATTGAAATGTATAAATGTGTCTACTAATTTTTAACACAACCAGATTTGGTGTTGTCGTATATGCACATGTTTTTTTTCTCATTAGACACTCTTGATTTTTTTCATTTGAGCTCATCTATATGCCTTTCCACGTACTCAAGTTACTTCGTGGGCACTTGTATCTATTGGATGCACTTGTGTCTTTACTCTTTATATCTTTATCATAGCTATCTACTCGCTAGAAAGTATATACACAACACATGCGCACTCTTCAAACTACTCATCATACTCATACCTGTAACAAAAAACAATTAATAAACAAATTATTTAATCATAACAACTAACAAAACATGTATGCACAATTTTTTTTCTATATCAAATGATGCATAATCTAACAAAACACATATGCACACTCACTAGCAATTATAACCAAATATAGATGCATGCCGTCATTGTCAACATCGAATTAACGTAATTTGTCAATAAACGAATTAAACAAACGCCATAAGTAAACTTACATCCTTAAGATAAGTACTACAAATAACATAACAATAATTTTAGAACTGTTACGAATCAACAATAATTTACAAACTTGGCCCCCAAATGTTTCAGTTTTATATATGATAATGGCAACTTTAGTAAGAGATTAGTTGGGCCCCTAATTTTTCCATTAACCTACATACTACATACTGCTACATACATAGTGATCACGAACAATTTATCCTATACATTAACTCTAGAGTTTCAATTAGCCTACATAAGCGGCAGTTGATTTCGACAATCACGAACAAAACTTATATCTCTACTAATAAGCCGATCTAAAATCATCATAAAAATAAATACTACATTACAATAGATCTTGGGCTCAAATAAAATACACATGCATAAGTGCATAGCTTAAGTTTAACCCTCGTGAATAATACATAATCTCTTACTATAATCGTATCACAAAAAATTCAATTAAACTGCAGCAATCGAATTTAACAATCGCATAGCACCAAAATATCTATTTAAAAAACCGCTCAAAAACAATTCATAGTAACAACCTTTGTGTCAAAAGTTACGTATTTTCAATTTTCACAAGTCGTTGAATTATTTAAATGTTAATTATTTTATACAAAGGAACTGTTCAATCGTAAATTATGCACATATATTTTGTCGTCTTTGTTCACTAGGTATGTGTAATCTTGAATCATACACATTTAATTTTATACAACATTGCCTTCAAACTTAAGTAAGGCACATATATTTTCGTCGTCTTTGTTCACTAGGTATGCATAATCTTGAATCATGCACGTGTATTTTCAACGTCTTTGTTCACTACGTGTACGTATTCTTGAATCATGCACATGTATTGTCATTAATCTGTGATATAAAAAACTCATGCATTTTTTTTCTTTTAATGATTTCAAAAAAAGTTTATACTAAGCGTATAATCCAAGAAAATAATAAAAAGATGGGAAGTGTAGAACTAACGTTTGCAAGAGATAATGGATAAATCGCATCAATTCTAACTCAAAAAATTCAGGTTCCTTGACCCAACAAGTTTATCCATCTTGTACATATGATTGTGAGCATCTCTGAGATTACCAATAAATAGTTACCTACACATAAAAAGATAAAAAACGATTTATAGAAGGAAAATAAAGTTGTAACCAAGTGAAATTAGTAATAAACTTTCAAATCAATGAATCCATCACCGTCAGTGTCGATTTCTCATTCAGATCGCAATTAATCCATCACCGTCAGTGTTGATTTCTTTCATTAGGAATTGTTGTAACTGTCACGGGACCACCGAGTGCATTGAGCCACTTTGGTTACATGACGGCAAAAAAACTGATTTAAAGAAGATGACGGCAAGTTAGGAAGAGGCTTATATAAAAACTAGGTTATTCATTTTGAATTAACCCATCCAAACCTCCGTATAGCGTGGGACGATTACAATAAAAGACCAAAATGAAATGCCCTTTTTACCCTTTGTTTATTTATTAAACAATTTTTAATAGTTACTTAATTTACAAAAATGCCACAAACCATATTAGCCATTGATTAAAAAATCTAATGGTGTAGATTAGTTCTCGCAGTTCTGTACATTCTAATAGTTCTTAAAAGAACCACACACTTATAAATATAGAGAGAATGGACCGTGAGAATTAAAAGTATAATGAGGAAGAATAAGAAGAATCTAAGCCACACATATTAAATAGAGAAATGTTAAGAAGATATACATATCATTTATTGTAGAGTCATCTAAAATAGTGAATGGTAAATTGATTTTTCTCTTATCATTCTCATTTTAATATTTCCTTCATATTCTGAACTATATATAATAATATATAAATATCAAATATATATATATATTATATATATATATATATAAATATATATATAATACACACACATACTACATTATAACGGAGGAATAAACACATCCTAACTCCATGCCTGACTCCGAATCAAAAATTCAGATTCAGACACCTGAACCTACCAAACCAAAAATTCAGATTCAGACAACACCCTTTTCATTCTAAAAAACGGCACCCATGCATCCACCGGAGGTGGTTATCGACAGCGCTAGCGTTGACCGACGTCACCATGAAGTCGCCGGAAAAACCTTCATCGAGAGTGTGTAAATGAAGTAGAAGACACAGACGGAAAAGTACGCTTATACGTAGAGCTTGTTAACGTATGGTTCGTCTGAAAAGGAAGACGCAGAAGAAGCTAAATGAATAGAGTTTGTGTAAATGGAGATACATGTGGAGAAGATAAATGGGGGTAAGTACAAACCTTTTTGTTGGTTCCTAGAGCTTATCTTTATGGCTTGTGTTATACCTACCCCTCCGGAACACCATTTGTACCTCTTGTTTTTCCGGGTTTTTTTCGTCTTTTTATTTTTTTTTAATTTTTATAATTTTCCTTATATTATGAAACTGTGAAACTGAAAGTGCGGAATAAAAATTATAAAGTTTAACGAGTCAAAAGTATGAAACTGTCAAAAAATACGAAACATAACCTGACATAAAACTGCGTTGTACTGTAAAAGAGGGTACAAAAAGAATCTTTTGTACCTTTTTGGTACTATTCGATGGGCCATTGAGTATCAATAGTAGCACCCTATCTTTATTCTACAGTAGTAGATTGATATATCTGTGTCGATTTGGTCAACACTTTTTTGTTTTATATAGTTTAATACAAGCATGATTAAGCATGATTACCCGTGCGTTGCTGCGGGTCGTTAATTTTTTTCGCGTAGTTGCGAGGCATTACTATTTTTAATTTTTTTTATTTTGTGTGGTTTTATTTTTTCGTCCTCATATTTAATAGTTTGTTTTTTTTTCTTATATGGGCTTATGTGTGGGGCTCATGTTTAAAGGTTTCTTTTTTTGGCTATACGGGTTTTTTTTTTAATATAATTTTATGGGAACATGGCTTTTTTTATTGTATTATGTGTGGGTTTATTTTTTTCGGTCTCATGTTTAATAGTGCGGGTTAATTTTTGCGTTAAAATTTTATTTTTATTCTTTTCTATTTTTTATTTGTGCGGGTTTATTTTTTCGGTCTCATGTTTAATAGTTTGTTTTTTTATATATGGGCTTATGTGTTGGGCCTCATGTCGCGGGTATTTTTTTATCTTAATAAGTCAATATTTTTGTAATTTTTTTTTCTATTTTGTGCCGAGCGTTTTTTTTACATTGCCTACAAAAAAAAAAACCAAATGGGTTGGCCCAAATTGGGAGCCCAAAGGGCCGAGCACTGTAGCGTGTGGAACAAAACTACGTCGTTTTATTCTACGCGAGGCATTATTATTTTTATTTTTTTTATTTTGTGCGGTTTTATTTTTTCGGCCTCATGTTTAATAGTTTGTTTTTTTTCTTATATGGGCTTATGTGTGGGGCTTATGTTTAAAGGTTTCTTTTTTTGGCTATACGGGTTTTTTTTAATATAATTTTATGGGAACATGGGCTTTAAATGAGAATCGCGCGTTACTGCAGGGCGTTTTTTAATTGTATTTTGTGCGGGTTTATTTTTTCGGTCTCATGTTTAATAGTGCGGGTTAATTTTTGCGTTAAAATTTTATTTTTATTCTTTTCTATTTTTTATTTGTGCGGGTTTATTTTTTCTGTCTCATGTTTAATAGTTTTTTTTTATATGGGCTTATGTGTTGAGCCTCATGTCGCGAGTATTTTTTTATCTGAATAAGTCAATATTTTTGTAGTTTTTTTTTTCTATTTTATGTCGAGCGGTTTTTTTTACATTGCCTACAAAAAAAAAAAATTGCCAAATGGGCCGGGTACTGTAGATGAGCTGCCAAAACGGCAACGTTTTAACCTTAATATAGTATATATATATATATAATTTCTTTTTATTATTTGTATGTAACTAATAATAATTTTCATTTCCAAACGTTTAGTTATAAGATGTTAAATTTGATTAATTGAACAATATATATTGTTGTCCTTTATGGTAATTTTACAAGTTAAATTATTCATTAAGCTAATTTGCCAAATACTTTTAAAATTGATAATCTGATTATTGCGATATGAAACTGTATAATCAAATCCAAACAATGATTTTCAAAATCACGTTTTCTAACCGCTGATTATCTGATTATCCGTTATCAAAACGCATAATCTAATTTAAATAAGCAATCCCAAACACCCCCTAAATGAACTCACGTGTGTGTAATCTCGTAAACCGTTTTTACCAAGTTAATTTAGCTTATTTTAGTTTCACATTAAAAACGTAAAAAAAAACGTATTAAGGGAGACCCAACTAGACACATACGTTTTTGTACGTTTTATCTTGGTGCCCGTTTTCATACGTTTTAACTTGGTGCGTGGGAAAACGTAAAAAACATGGGAAAGCGAGAGGAAATGTGAAAAAACGTACAAAAGTGTAAAAAACATAGAAAACGGGAGAAAACATGTGAAAACGGGCGAAACGTACGAAAATAGTGTATCCGTTTTTACACCTACGTTTTTGTATGTTTTTATACGTTTTCATACATATAAGTCCACAAAAGTATAAAAATGTAGAAAAACGTAAAGAAATATGAAAATGTACGAAAACGTAGAAAAATGTGCGAAAATGTATAAAAACGTGCGAAAACATACTATAACGTTGAAAAACGTACAAGAACGTAGAAAAACGTACAAAACGTATGAAAACGAACGAAAACATGAGAAAGCGAGCGAAAACGAGTGAAAACGTAAAAAACGAAGAAAAAAAAAAACGTTTGAAAACGTATAATAAAAATTTAGACTATTTGCTTCACTACAAAATTTATGACAATTACCCACTAAAACTTTTAACAAAAGAAAACACAAAAAGTCACCGATTACCCATTAATGATACACAAAGTCAAAAAGTCACC
The DNA here is from genome assembly GCA_026074375.1 of Tanacetum coccineum. Classification (NCBI taxonomy): domain Eukaryota; kingdom Viridiplantae; phylum Streptophyta; class Magnoliopsida; order Asterales; family Asteraceae; genus Tanacetum; species Tanacetum coccineum. The sequence continues at coordinate 13,812 of BQNB010004806.1, forward strand.
AGTGGCTGTTAAAAAAAACAAAAACGAAAAATATAAAAGTAAAACACTTAACTCCACCTCCACCACCGTAATCACATAGTTCTCTCATCTCCACCGTCGTTATCGACCACCACCACCGAAACCCTAACTCCTGCACTGTGGTGTATAATGGTGTGTGTTTATACTTGTTTGAGTCCAAACCAACGTACTTGTTAACTATATAACATCACTCATTATAGAAGCCAAGAGAACAGACGCAGTTACATTTATTTTACTGTGAGATGCGCGTGCTGCTTAAGATACCCAAGTCATATTTGTCTTGTTTTTGTTTCATTCGACAGAATGCCCCACTAACTGAGCAACAACACGCATCAATATTTGCATTCTCTCATGCGGTTGTCGAGAGACCGTTTCCTTCCAAATTGGTGTGTTTTCGCTTGTCCATAATTTTTTACTAGATAGTGCATTACATGTATAGTGTAATCAATAAAATAATTTACAGTCGTAGGGTAGTATATCCAAAGAGAACAATGGGTTGTCTGTTTCTACTAAGCCCGGAACTGTAGAAGAATCTGGAATACAAACCAGGTACGGAACTTGTTATCCGTACATTGACTAAACATCCTGAAATGTTGATCATTGATTTCAGAGGAAGCTATTAAAGTTGCCCATGAAGCCGCTAACAGATGGACAGGTTTGACCTCGCTTCTACACATAAAGTTCTGGTCACACCTCAGTTATTCACTTATTTCTAACAGTGGCTTATGAATATTCTGCAGACAATATCTTCACTATGCGTCAGTGGTTCTCAAAGAATTTCCCTCAGGCCAAAGAACAACTTGAACACTTGTACAATGGGTAAATTCTAATTCCCCTGAACCATCTTGAAACACAATTAATTTACTACATCCCATCTCATTTGATATCACTGCTATTCCTATACACTACCTTATAATTTTGAATAACTATGTCATACACATGAATTGAAGTTTATAATTATATGGACCAGTAATTTAGACGTTCTTAGAGGTTGGTAAACGGGTAAATCAGGTGTCTGTTGGGTTAGGTGACGGGTGGTAGGGGTTATAATGGGTATAGCATTGCTGGTAAGATTACTACGTTAAATGGCAGTATGATACTTGGTATCTAATATCGAGATTTTTGTCTCCACTCTTGATGCTATAGGTGCAATGAGATTTTTGTTTATGGTGTTGCACATCTGCACAGTGGTGGAGTAGGTACTGCTCTATATGGAGAGGTAATATTTACACTTTTAAGCATTGGGTTCTCTGTCTTAACTTTTAAGTATCTAGCAATACATAATTGTAGCAATGAATACAAAATATACAAACGTCTTAACTTTTAATTTCACAAACCTTTTGTTTGTTTAATTTCCAGATTGGAGTTGGACATAGAGGAAAACATTGACTACAATGACCTTTGCTGAGTTGATTCTAGACGAATCAGCACGTGCAAAACTTAAAGAGAAAGCTCTTGATTCTGATACAAATGGTACTAAGGGTTTTGTATTTAGATTAGATTTATACATATTTTTAGACTGTGGGCTGTCGAGTATAATACTTCTTGATTTTGGCATAGGTCAAGGAAAGAACTCACAGGACCATGAAGATCCTGATGATCCATATGTATGGTTGAAACATGATTGTGTTGCAATAATGGCTGCATTCAAGATTAAAGAGCCTTATGAACATTATGGAATTGTGGTGAACTCACATATTTACTGGTAATGATAATTCCATTTATATCCTTATAAGTTCAAGATTCAACTAGGTGAAAATGTATTATTTTTTTTGTTGAACGTTCATGATGAAATTTGCACCATGTTTCGCAGGGACCCAAAATGGGCTGATGCGAAGCTTGCGCAGGCGAAATATTGGTTATAACGTTCAGCTCAATTGAAGAAAATGGGATCTTAAAAGTTTGAGCGTACTCCTTGAGTGCTTATTGCAGGGGATTTCAGTTCAGTTCCTCGAGATACGGTACACATAATGTCATTCCTTTTATAGCTAATTGGATTAAAAAAAAGCTACCAACTTAAGTTTGGTTTCTATTTTAAGCAATGAGATTGTTTTATCAAAAAACATGCAACATACACACTTATATTAGCTAAAATGTAGATATGCAAGTAGAGGTGAAACATATCGATGCATTGACTTATGTATGGGTAGACCACAGGGACTTTAGAGCCAGGTTGTTGATTAAAAAACCGGTTTTTTGCAGATTACCTAGGAAACAAAGTGATTATCAACTTAAGGGTATAAAGTTTAGATATAGATAAAAAGCTGTTGATAAGGCTACTAAAGAATGTTAGTTGAATAAGGCTAATTGAGAATGTTAGTTGCGTTTGTATATGTGTGTACTCATGGCTGTACAGTACCTAAAACTTGGACTTACCGATTTGGTCATTTGAAGTGCTTTGTTTGGTGTTCTTATGAATCATTGATTTGTCATTGGCGTGGTTTTTTGACACGTTGAAAAGCGATGTAATGTTTCTGCAACATGTTATATGGTTATTTGTCTAACTTGATTATTTGGTTTGATATTAGCGCTTCACAAGGCTTCAACAAATGGCAACCTGGGCAGTTAATCTCGGCGAGATCTCGGCGAGATCTCGTCGAGATCTCGGATCTCGGCCTGAAAATAAATCTCGGATCAAAATCTCGGATCAAAATCTCGGCAACGATATTCTCGGCGATATTAGCCGAGAAATTGGCGAGATTTTGATCTCGGCGAGATTTTGATCTTTAAAATCTCGTTTTTTGTTGACTTTTTTTCCAGCCCACTTCTTTTTCCAGCCCACTTGGCATACACATATTATAACAAAACCTACTCTTCTTCTTTTCTATCTGCTTTAGATCTTATGATTTTAATTTAATTTCGTTTGACACTTTTATGCTTTGTTTTATGTTTAATCTTTTATGGTTTTAATATAGTACCTAAAACTTGGACTTATCCATTTGGTCATTTGAAGTGCTTTGTTTGGTGTTCTTATGAATCATTGATTTGTCATTGGCGTGGTTTTTTGACACGTTGAAAAGCGATGTAATGTGTCTGCAGCATGTTATATGGTTATTTGTCTAACTTGATTATTTGGTTTGATATTGGTAGCGCTTCACAAGGCTTCAACAAATGGCAACGTTGACATAGTGAACTACCTTATCAGCAACAATGCAAAGTTGCAGCTTTCGAATTTTTTCCTTTCTGATGCAGTCAAGAAATGGCTATGAGCATATCTGATAGGATTCAGGATGTTTACTGATGCCGCACAATTGTTCTCTGTTGTTTTGCATTGAAGTTGGTTTTAAAGTTGTATCAGATTATAAACATTTGTTCCCAGCAATAAATTTATTTGTTGAGTTTGTATGATTTCTGTATAATAATTAAAATAAAGCAAAATGTACCAATATCCTGATCTAAATGGTTTTTGGGACTTTTGCTGATACATGAGTCATTAAAAGATATTTTGATACATGAGTCCTTAAAGGCTTTTTCCACCTTTGCTAACTGAATCATGTGTAAGGATAGACCTATAGTGATCCCTGCTGTAGTGACTTATAATTTGTGGGAGTAGATGAAAAAGGCTTTTGCTTACTGTTCTTTAACTTCAACTCACACTTACCTTCAGTCAGCACATGTCACTTATTTTGTAGTGCGCGGCCTGTTTGATCCGGGACTGTTTGACCCGTATCCGTTTGGCCCGTTGCCCAATTGACCCATTTCCCGTTTGACTCGTTGCCCGAACCCGCCCATTTTGTCACCTTTAACTGTGATACCTGTTATGTTAGCACCAGTAAAAAAGTTAGTAATAATGGTGACATGTATGAATATGAGATTCTTAATGAACAAAGCAAGGGTAAAAATGGAAATAAATCATTTGCAGACACTTTTGAGTCCTATTTCTTAATGATGCTGAAATATAAGCTTAGCTAATTACCTATTGTTGTGAGGGATGGAAGGTGTGGTTGTGGATTTTTGATGAGGATAAAGTATAGAGTGGTAGTAGAAGTGGTTATTGACCTTTTGTGGACATTTTGTGGATAGAAGATGTCATATTATGAACTGAGGTACAACTTAGAAAGTCGGGCAAATTTTGGTCGAAAGAAATTGTGTCACGGAATGATGTGTTTTTGTTCAAATTCAGAGAAATTGATGGTTTGAATCATGTACTACAAAATGGGCCATGGATGGTTAGCAATAAACCTTGTATGGTACAAAAATGGGATCCAAGTGTTATCATTGATAGGAGAGAACCAGAGGTGCTGCCTTGTTGGATTAAACTGTATAATGTGCCATTGGTACTGCTATGTGTTAGTTTGTGAATAATTATATAATCTTCCCTAAAACACAATCCCAAACACCCAATTAGTTTTGCAAGTGATTCATTGCAACTTCCATGAGTTGTCTAACATGGGAGGTGATGAAGGGTTTGATGCAGAAGCTAACCATATATGATATATTCATCTAATGATTTTGTTAAGTGTGAAATCATTTTGTTGTATTAACGCCTGTGTGAACATTTGCAGGCGATGAAAATCATAGTGACACTGAAGAAGAGGTGAAGGAAGAGGAAGCTATTGATAAGCAGGAGGTTGCACTACCCGTTAGTAATAACTTGAGCTAACGATTTGGTAGTTATGGTATTTTCGATCAACTATAGATTCAAAAGCTGATGTGCAGTGTGATCTAGTAGTGTTGTTGACATCAGTTATAGTCGGTACTAGTTTATCTTGAAATACGATGCCGGTGGCTAAAATTTTATAAAAGTTTCATCTTTTCGACATATGCTGTGATGTTATTTGCTTGCTTGTGTGTTTTGTCGATCTCATGACATCTTATGCTAATTAACGTAAGCCGTTGTATCCTTTATCAGCTCATATGCTAGTTCATAATATCGACAAAAATACCAGTGCACAGCCGAGTGTATAATATTATCAGCAAAGTCAAACACGAATGATGAGCAAAAACTCTAATAGTTACTGTCATTTGAAATAATGGAAAATAGTAACATCCACATGAATGTATTCAAACTTGGCAATGTGCAACTGAAACACAATAAACAGCTTAAATGTCTTGGCGGGAGCTTTACTGAAGTTACGGATTTCTACTGTCGGGAAGTGTCATAGATAGCAGTTCAGAAGGCAGACAAAAGGTGCATATGATATCATCTCCTTTGTCTTTCCAAAGTACACCTGGAATTGCCAGATTAACAGTATATTAATGCTTTCACTGCATGAACGGGAAGATGGAGTACCTGGTCAAGTTGATTCCTAAGCATTTTTTCCCCATTTGTGACAAACTTCTTGGTACCTACATGCCGTATGACCTTGTAAAGCAAGCTGAAGGAGGGTTCGAGGCAAGAATATCGAAAAAGGACCAAGTCAAGTCTGTTCACTACTCCATTGTAATATCCAAATCGAATTGTCATTTGACTGATGTAACTTGAGTGTCCCTTTAACGACTCTTTCAATGAGTTTTAACTTGCTATTCGGGTTTTTTGTGTCTATGGTCACAATCTTAGACAACTATCAGAATGTTTATGAACCATTGGTTTAAATTACAAGATAACTGTGTATGACCAAAACCTTAAAAGGGCCACCAGATGATGATGAAAGCAATGTGTTGTAGACTACTAAGATGAGTTTACTTGGAAAGTCTACACTAGTGGAGAACGTAATTTATGAAAGGTATGTGTTTCACTTGTTTTCTTATCTCATCAAGTTGTGCAGCAAAATGGCTAACTATATTCTCTTTGGGACGATGAGATTGAAAGAAAGAAAGTGGTGCGAAATTGTGTGGGAAATCAATGAAGATATTGAGAGCCAATATGGGAACAAATTTCATTGATTTGTCTCGCTGGATTTTTATATAATTTCTAGGAAAGTAGAAAATATACAAGAAAAATATAATTTTGTATAATAACATCAAGTGAAAGTAATATGGTAAACTCGAACTAAATTATCTATCTATTTTTGGAAGTGAACATTTAATTTGAGAAAGTGCGAAAAAGAAATGTAGACGATAAATATGGGACGGAAGCAATAATTATCAACACTAAATTCTATAAAAACTACTAATAAACCGTTAATAGTGGCAAAGGGAAATGCCACCTATTAGTAGCGCAAATGCTCAAATTCATCTTGCAAGCCTAAGAGAGGTATTTATCGTCCTTACTTGATTGATGTCATCATATGAGGCTGGCTTCTCGAGCCTGGCCGTAAGATCAACAACCGAGACATCAACAATAGGCACATGGAAGGCCATCCCTGTAGGTTTCCCGCAAAACTTTTCCGACAGCCTTTAAAAACACATAACCATCAACCTATGTTGCACGGAAACGCCGTCGGGGTGACGTCTCCCGTACCGGAAACGTTTCCCGTACCAGAAACGCCTGAAAACGATTGGAAACGCCTCAGAAACATTTCCAAAAAGAGGAAATGTTTCACGTCAATTGGAAACGTCTTATGTTATGCAAGGAACGACTTGGAAACGTTTCTAGCCCATTTGAACGCGTTTTTGGGCCTTTAAAAACGAATACGTATTTCCGGGCCATTAAACCCTTTTTCTAGAAAACTAAAACGACGGCATGATCATATTTATTTGTTTAAACGTTTCCCTCTGTGGCAGTGTCGCTCTATCTTCTCGAACATGTGTGAATGTATAATCATATTTATTTGTTTAATTATTTGTTTAGTTGTTTACTTGTCTTTATAAAATTCATAATTCATGTTTATTTGTTTAATTATTTGTTTAGTTGTTTAAGTAGTTGTTTATTTTGGTGATAACAATTTGATGATGAATGTTTGATGTTTATTTTATTAATAAATATATATAAAATTCTATAAATTACACAAACGTTTCTGGTCGTGCCCGTTTCTTATATTTTGGGATATATTGGTTGTTTCCGTATCCGTCCCCGTGCAACATAGCCATCAATAGTCTTTTGAGTAGCTGAATCATAAAAGAGACTAACTAATAAATGATCCATATAATCATAAAAAGAGACTAACTAATATTTATTCCAAATTTGTTAAAATTTTGACACATTAATTTTAGAAAAAATTACACGTTTCGTCCCTATGGTTTATACCAAACATCACGTTTCATCCCTATTTCATTTTAAATACACTGGTACTCCCCTATAAAACTAAAATAGTAACACAATGGTGTTCACTATTTGGAATGTCGTTAAGTTATCCTCGTTAAGTCTTATAATTAGAGGGGTATTTGCGTCTTTTTGTTCCTGTCACCAACATTGGACAGGGGAAAAAAAAAGTCTTAATTAGTGTAATTTTCTTTAAATAATTTTTTTGTAGACGATTACTACTTTTAAAATAATATAATTTTTTTTATTTCGGTTTCAGGTTTACGAGCAATAATAAAGAACAAAAAATTCTATTTATTTTTATTTCGGTTTAGTTTACAAACAATAATTAAAAAAAAATTATTTTTTTATTTCGGTTTCAGTTTAAGACATTATAAAATAAAATTTAATTTTTTTTATATTTTGGTTTCAGTTTACGAAGCAATAAAAAAATTTAATTTTTTTTTGTTCGGTTTTGGAATTTACGAAGCAAATAATAAAAAAAATTAAAAATTTTAATTTTTTTTATTTCGGTTTCAGTTTACGAGCAATAATAAAGAAAACAAATTTAATTTTTTTTATTTCGGTTTCAGTTTACAAGCAATAATTAAAAAAAAAATTAATTTTTTTATTTCGGTTTCAGTTTACGAGCAATAATAATAAAAATTAATTTTTTTATTTCGGTTTCAGTTTACGAGCAATAATAAAAAAAAAATTAATTTAAAAGTTTTTTTTATTTCGTTTCAAGAACGAGCAATAATAAAGAAAAAAAAATTTTACATTTTTTTTATTTCGGTTTCAGTTTACGAGCAATAATTAATAAAAAATGAAACCGACAATTTTTTTTTTTATTATTGCTCGTAAGAATGAAAACACGATATAAAAAATTTTAAATTTTTTTTCCTTTATTATTTCTCGTAAACTGAAACCAAAATAAAAAAAAATGAAACCGAAATTTGTTTTATAAAAAAATGAAACCGAAAAAATTTTTATAAAAAAAATGAAACCGAAAACGAAACCGAAAATTTTAAATTTTAATTTTTTTATTTCGGTTTCAGTTTACGAGCAATAATAAAAAAATAAAACCGAAAATTTAATTTTTTTTTTCTTTATTATTGCTCGTAAACTAAAACCGAAATAAAAAAAATTAAATTTTTAAAATTTTTTTTATTTTATTTATTTGCTCGTTAAACTGAAATGAATAAATATAAATTAAAAAAAAAATATTTGTGTTTTATTATTGCTCGTAATGAAACGAAATAAAACAAAAAATTTATAAAAAAATTTCTTTATTATTGCTCGTAAACTGAAACCGAAATAATTTTTTTTATTATTGCTGGTAAACTGAAACCGAAAATAAAAAAAAAATTAATTTTTTTATTGCTCGTAAAATGAAACCGAAATAAAAAAAATATTTTTTTTTTAAAGTTGATTCGTATAAAAAAAATAAAAATAAAATTTTAGAGAAAAAAATTACACGTTTCGTCCCTATGGTGGTGACAGGAGCAAAAAGGGACGCAATTACCCCTATAGTTCAAAGTTTAGGACTTAACGAGAATAACTTAACGGACCATCCAAATAGGGTACGACCAGTGTTACGAGTTTATTTTTAGGGAGTATACAGTGTATTTATAAATGAAATAGGGACGAAACATGTGTTTGGTATAAACCAATCGAGAGTCGAAACGTGTAATTTTTTCTTAATTTTATAGAACATATTGCAATAGGTTTATAAATAGTGGTGCAAAAAAATCGGTTAAAACCGGTTTCCGGTTTTTAGAAAACCGGTTTTAAAATAACCGGTTTCGGTTTTTTCGGTTTTTCCAAAATCGGTTTTTTTCGGTTATAAATGTTCGAATCGGCTTGTTTGCGGTTTTAAATTTTCGTGAATGGTTTTTTTTTACACGGTTCGGTTTTTTTCGGAATTTAAAACTTCGAACATTTATTTAATAAACTTGTTAATTATCAAACATTTAATTAAACAATACACCGGTTAAAACCGGTTAAAAACCGAAAAAATATAATTGTTCTCGAAACTTCTCGTTTTTATGAATATTTATACCTAGAATGAGCGTACGGGTCATTTATACCTCGAAACCGATTCCGAACATAAAACATAAAATATTCGTTAAACATTTTTTTGTTTAACGAGAATATTGTTTAACTTGTTTGATAAAAACATAAAACATTTTCCAATTCCGTACGCTCATTCAACGAATATGTTTTTTTGCTCATAATGGAACAAATTATTATTTATTATTATTATTATTATTATTATTTAATAAACATCACTTTATTAGAAATTTAGGATATTTACAAGAAATTAGTGAGGAGCCGAGATACTATCTGAGCCCCACTCCGAGATATTAAAACTCACCATCTTCTACATTATTGTTTCCGGCCACCACCATACATCCATATTTCCGACCAACTCATTCAAAAAAAAATCTCCAAAAAAATCTAGCTTTTTAGCCAACACATTGATTACCAAAAAAAAAAAAATCTCATAATCCTACTTCTAAATTCCCAAGTACACACATCAAGATCTTTTTCTTAAAAAATGTAACCCTCGATTACGTGAGCTCATACAATCATGAATTATTCAACCAAATGTACAATTCACGGTCAAATTAACAAAAATATGTAACGGGTCAAAAACACGGAGTGGAAGATCCGAAAAAAAAGTTTGAGGGACCATTTATGTAATTAACTCTAGTATAAATATTAGTAGCAATAGCAATTAAAGCAACTGAAATAAAAAGAACACAATGAATGATTCAAAAATATTCAGTATCTTTTTTCTTCTCTTTCTTTTCACCATGTTTGCTGCTTCTTCTTCTTCCAATAATATTCATAAATGCCATGGAAAACAGAGTGAAGCTTTGCTTCTCTTTAAACATAACCTTTATCCAACAATGATGAGCTCGAATACGTGTATGGAGACTGTCTAAGTTGGCTTGGTTCAAATTATCTTCCAACAATGATGAGCTGGAATACAAGTACAGATTGCTGTAATTGGAATGGAGTTACTTGTGACCGCTCCACTGGTGACGTTATCGGGATTGACCTTAGTTGCGGAATGCTATATGGTACCATTCATCCTAACAGCTCCCTCTTCAACCTTCCTCACCTTCAAACACTCAACCTTGCTTCCAATTATTTGGGTGGTTCCCCAATACCAAGTGAAATAGGAAGGTTTTCAAATAGTCTCACTCATCTAAACCTCTCTAACTGTTGGTTATCTGGCCAAGTCCCCCCGGATATCACACTCCTTCATAAATTGGTCTCTCTTGATCTCTCTTTTAATTTTGATGATTTGAAGCTTGAACCACATGTTTTCATCAATATGTTACGAAATTTTACTAATTTGGAAGAGCTTTCACTCTCACAAGTTAATATCTCTTCGGTTTTACCTACCAGTCTTAACATTTCTTCTTCTTTGAAATTACTAAATCTCGAACTCACTGGATTGCAAGGAAAATTACCTCACTACATTTTCAATCTTCAATCTTTGGAAACACTCGACCTGGGATATAACCATTTCACAGGCGTTATCCCTTCGAAAATATCAGTGAACCTAACACACTTTACATATCTTGATTTATCACGAAACAGACTTAATGGGACATTGCCATCTTGGCTGTTTACTTCTCCCTCTTTAGAATATCTCTATCTAAATGATAACATGTTCAGTGGAAATGTACCATTTGACGGTAACAATCATTTAAGTGGCCAAATTAATATGCAAACATTTCGAAAACTCACCAACCTCACTCACCTAGACCTTTCATCTAATAATTTTAGTGGTGAATTAGAGCTGGATACATTGTTATCAAGCCTCAAAAACCTTGAACATCTCGATCTCTCATACAGCGGTTTCTCTCTTACAACAAACAATGCCAATCATTATGTCAATCCTGGTTTTCGGTACTTAAGATTGGCCTCTTGCAAACTAAAGGTGTTTCCTGAGTCATTTCGAGCCATGAAACAGCTTCAATTTTTAGATCTTTCTGGCAACGAAATTCATGGCCAAATTCCTCATTGGGCAGGGGAGATAGAAAGGAATGAGTTGTATCTTTTAAATCTCTCACATAATTTCATCACAGTCTTGCCACAATTTCAATGGTATGGACTAACAGACCTTTACCTGCGGTCCAACTTGATTGAGGGGCCATTCCCTCCATCAATTTGCAACATGAGCGGTCTACGGTATTTGGATATGTCACATAATAGCTTTGATGGGGTGATTCCACGATGTGTGGGAAATCTCAGCAACTCTCTTACAATGATGGATTTGGGGAACAATAGCTTTCAAGGAACAATTCCAAATGTATTCGGGAGATTTATAGGATTACAGGGGCTGATTTTGAATGGAAATCGGTTAGAAGGAGGAGTGCCAAGTTCCTTGTCCAAATGTGAATTCTTGACAGTACTTGATTTGGGAAACAACCATTTGAATGGTACATTCCCTGGTTGGTTAGGAGAGCTTCCAAGTTTGCAGGTTCTTGTCCTCAGAAAAAACAACTTTCATGGAAACATTCAACCCTCATTTGCTGGGAAATCCCCATTCCCATTCCCAGGTCTTCAAGTTATCGACTTATCTCATAATGGCTTTGTAGGTCAACTCCCTACAAGATATTTTCAGAATTTCAATTCCATGAAGAATGTGGTGAAGGACAACACAGAACCACAATATTTATACATGGGTGGAAAGTTTTACTCGTTCATAGTTGCGGTGAAAGGGGTGGATCAAGATATTCCAAGACTTTTTGTTAGGCTAACTATTATTGATTTATCAAGCAATTATTTCGAAAGGGGAATACCAGAAATATTTGGAAATTTGAGTGCTTTAAAAGTGCTCAACCTTTCCCACAATAGTCTCAATGGTCGAATCCCAGACTCTCTTGGTAAACTATCAGAGATTGAATCATTAGACCTTTCTTGGAACCAACTCACAGGAAATATCCCTCAAAGCCTTGCAGGAATCAATGGACTTGAGGTCTTGAATCTATCACGAAACCATCTCGTGGGGCGTATTCCAGAAGGAACACAGTTCACCACATTTGATGAGAGCTCATTTGCAGGGAATTTGGGACTCTGTGGGTTTCAATTGCCCAAGAAGTGTAGTGATCGTACACACAAGCCGCAACTTGAAGAACATGAAAATCACGAGGATAAAAGTGGATTTACGTGGGAAGTGGTGACGTTGGGATATGGATGTGGGACCCTACTTGGATTGGTGATGGGATATCTCATGTTGTCAACGAGAAAAGTAAAGTGGTTCAACTTGATTGCTGATGCAGGGGAGCATATGATTTTAGAGCGAAACAAGAGAAGATATGTATTTATCGGGAAATGACCGCTAGATTATTGAAGGTACGATTTTCTAAATGTTTTCTTATTTCACCAAATTGTGAAAAATGCCTTACTCTATGAATTTTCTTGGTCTTAAAATTTTTTTGATGCAGGTAGAGGAGTTCGGGGAGTCCTCGGACCTTTTCAGTTATTCAGACGTATATCAGCTTCTTCTGAATTATGATGTTTGTGCTTTATTTCTTTGAATTGCTGTTGTATGTAGTATAAAGCTTATTGTATAAATCCAATGGTGGCAATGGGATCCGAGTTCTGTGTTTGTTACTGAATTGAAACATATGCTTCTCGTTAGTATGAATCGTAAGTTGCAAGCTTAAGAAAAAGTTGCAGTAGAAATGAATGTGTGTAAATGAAAGCATTATTAATAATAACATGTGTGTTTGTATATCTAATTTGACCATCTGATTTGTTCTTCTTCTGTTGCACATACCAGTTGCTCTAGAATGATCATAAGTTGAGGTAGATATTTGACTTGTTTACTTCTGAATAGGTTGATTCAAATTATGTTTAACTGACACGAGCCAAACTAAAAGATTAGAAAACTGAAACGAGTTCATTAAGAGAGGACTGCACCTTCACCGTACGACGTACATACCTTTAGCAATTAGCACACTATCTGCATCTACATTCTTCACAAAAGTGAATTATTTTTTTATATCCAAGTAAACTTCAGTTACAATTTTTAAGCTCCTGCCGAGTTATAAAGAATGTAAGACCGTATAATCGTTGGTGTCCAAAGATAGCCAAGTATTTTGTACAAGGTATTCAACAACCGGATTCCATTTTTCTGAAGTATACATATCCTCTATACTAACAAGGAAAACAACAGTTCTGCACTTAATACTCTATTTCTTAATACTATAACGCTATACAACATATATAATTGTAATAAAACCAAATTCAAAAAGTGTATCAGTAGTAAAGCCTATAAAGGATGAGCGTTTAAATTATAATCTACGAAGGAAATAACAATACCTGGTTGTCTAGGAAATTAACGTATTCCAAGTTCATCTCAACCTTTATAAGCAAAGACAACATTCAACAACCATTTTGTTTGAGAACAAAGATGAACACGACGAAAAAGGTTAGCTGGTTTCGTAACCTATATGTATTTGTTGTAAATATATTACGTCTGTTAAAATTTGTTATAATGTGATTTTAATTATGCAGCTGCAGCTGATATGGACTTTGGTGACATCGATTTATCTGTAAGTACAACTTCAGTCTAGGCCTTGACAAATGTGTGGGATTGTGTTTCGAAATCAGATTCTGCGATTGCCAGACAGTGTATCTTCCAAATGGCTTGCTTAAACTATGTTATGAGTATTTTCGTTTCCAAATGTGATAGTTATATAATCTTCCGTAAAACCCAATCCCAAACACCCACTTAGTTTTGCAAGTGATGCATTGCAACTTCCATGAGTTGTCTAACACGAGGTGTTATTACTCGTTATTCTGCAGAAACCTAACATGGGAGGTGGTGACGGGTTTTATGCAGAAGGTATATGTTCACCTATTTCTTTTGCTAAGTGTGATATCAATTTGCTGTTGTATTAACGCCTGTGTGAACGTTTGCAGGCGATGAAGATGATAGTGACACTGAAGAAGAGGCGAAGGAAGAGGAAGCTATTGACAAGAAGGAACTTGCACCACCCGTTAGTAACCAAGTCGAGGCAACAACTTGATCTGATTTGGTAGTTGTAGTTTCGGTTATAGTATTTTCGATCAACTATAGATTCAAAAGCTGATGTGCATTGGTGATCTAGCAGTGTTGTTGACATCATTATAGTCACTACTAGTTTCTCGTGAAATACGATGCCAGTGGCTAAAATTTTATAAAAAGTTTCATCTTTTCGACATATGATGTCATGTTATTGGCTAGCTTGTGTGTTCTGTCGATCTCATGACATCTTATGCTAATTCATGTAAGCCGTTGTATCCATTATCAGCTCATATGCTAGTTTAATATTGTCCTAAAAATATTACCCATTTTGGTCGATAATGTTGACAAAAATACCAGTACACAACCAAGTGTATAATATTATCAGCAAAAATAAAACACGACGATGAGCAAAAACTCCAATAGTTGCTGTCATTTGGAATGACGGAATATAGTAACATCCACATCAATGTATCCAAACATGGCAATGTGCAACTGAAACACAATAAAAGGCTTAAACATCTCGGTGGGAGCTTCATAGAAGTTACGGATTTCTACTGTCAGGAAGTGTCATAGATAGCAGTTCAGAAGGAGGACGCAAGGTGCATACCATCTCCTTTGTCTTTCCAAAGTACACCTGAAATTGCCAGATTAAAAGTAAATATTTACTGTAGTTACACTACATGAACCTTAAAGCGGTAAATAAACTGATAATGACAGTGACGAAAAGCGGAATACCTGGTCAAGTTGATTCCTCAACTTTCCCTCTAATTCTTCAATCATTTTCCCCATGTTGCACAGATGACCATCTTCCACTGAAAGGTCTGCTTTCATCTACACAAACATTTTAAGCAAGAAACCAACTTTAGTAATGTGTCAAAAGGCTATCATTTACGCACAATTACCAGGTGAATGTATATGCTAACTATACTAGCCAGAGTATAATATACTGGGAACTGTATTTTGAAAGTTTTTAAAAGAGCTGTTATTACTTATTTGTGCCAGGTGTGATATGAATAAAAATTGGTCCATGTTCAACATACACTAGACTCTAGAGAACGTTAGATCAACCCATTTATAGGTGAACACATGATTTAAATTATACTTCTCTAGCGGGTCAACCAGGTAAACATAAAATTAGCTATAGAATGTGATCAAACTCCCTACAGCGTTATATTTCAGACACTATATTATCATTCCAGTTATATAGTTTCTTAATCACATGTAGTAAATGCCTTATGAAATTCAAGAAAAAAAGAGAAAAAAAAAGTGTCGGGACCGACCCGGCCTATTTTGATCAGTGCTGAAAATGACTCACTTTTAGTCTTTTTACATGAACCTGTTAACCAACCAACCTACCCTTCACACTTATTTTTCCATACTGGAAATGACTCGCTCTTGTTAGCTTATTTACAAGAAAACCAATATTTCCTGCTTGAGCTTTTATATTTCCCCTTTTCGAGTTAAAAGTTTATATTGTTAACAAAGGTGGACCCTTTTTAAGAAAACGTTGATAACAAGGAACATTTAAGAACTTTATGTTCATGCATTTATGATATGGTCTTAACTTTTAGCATGTGCACACAACACAATTTGAAGTCTAATTTCTCAGAGCACATAAAAAATCACGCAGATGCATCATTAATGAATTACCTGTCTACGAATTGACCCGGACAAATTAAATGTGCCAGATGTGTCACTATCTGTAGTCAATGACAGCATTATAGTACTTGTTAAGCAGTAATGAGCCATTCCTTCCTCGTCTGGCCCCACCTAAACAATATACAAGCAATTTTAATGTCACATAAAGTTTCAGATAACGAGGCGTTTATAGTTTAACCCGTCACAGAGTGATGAATAAAGAATACCTGGATAACATGTATAGCCTCCCATCCACCCTCATGTAGATAGCCTCTTTTATCGTGTGCATACTTTGATCCATCTTTATATCAAATATATTTTTCAAATTAGTTCATGTAAAAAATAACTAATAACCAATTCGGACAAAAGAAAAACCTTTTTTGATTAAAAAGCAGGCCACGAAGCCTTCATTGTCATCCTCTTCCCATAAATAAACTGATGAAATGCCACCTTCATAATACCTAACAGACATATACAAAACCAATTTCCCAAATTAGTTGGCTTACGCAACAAAGATATTAAATTTAAGACAGGTGAATAAAGGACCTCACTGGTCACGATATATTGTAAACACTTCATTTGCTTCAACTTCTAGCTTCCTTAATTCCTCTGATGGATACATCGCGTCATCCAAATGAGGATGGAATTTATTTGACCAAGGTGATCTGCAACCAAAGATATTGTATAAGGTCCTTTTGGCAATACGACAATCCT
This sequence comes from Tanacetum coccineum, assembly GCA_026074375.1. Lineage (NCBI taxonomy): Eukaryota > Viridiplantae > Streptophyta > Magnoliopsida > Asterales > Asteraceae > Tanacetum > Tanacetum coccineum. The sequence continues at coordinate 30,281 of BQNB010004806.1, forward strand.
AAGAAGCTAACAAAATATAGAAGCGGTGTATGCTGCGGATTTGATTAAAATGAACATTACTGAAGACAATATAAGAAAGATAATCTACCTGCAGGAGTCGGCATCTCTGTTGTATTCACACAATATGAATTCTTTCCCACTATCCTCATCACATAAGACCTGTTTTGCAGAGTTACAAGACTGAGTGAAGTTGCGTACAGTTAAAATAAATACAGGGTCTACCATAGGATGCATCCATGGAAGAAAATTACATGCAGTGTGCAACAATACTTCACTGCTTCATATTTGATTACAAAAGAAAGCATACTCAACTGACGAAAATACAACAATTACGAAAATATCACTATGTGCTCTATTCTAAAAACCTTCATTCACTATTTTCCTTCGCCAATGACGCAATAGCACGAATCCTATATTTTTCTTACAGGTTTCAAGATTTCCATCATTGTTTATAACCCAAGCTAAAATAAAGGCACACAGCAGCGTTTGATGAAGCATTATTATGGCGTGCAGCTCTAGATATATAGTTCCATATGTTTCCAAGTAGAGAAAAGATAGCTACAAGCAAGGTTACGAGTACTACACAGTATGACATTAAGCCGAGCAAGAAATAAAGTTAACAAAGCAAAGCTATCTCTTGCTGCAATTAGACGCAAACTTAAGATAAATGCTAACATAGCTTGATACTGATTATAAAACATGTGCCATATGTAACTTAGCTCTCAGATCACAACTACTATTATCACGATTCGTCTATTATTGTCTCTGTATTATCCTTCATTTGTGGTCCAGAACATCTTCACTACCACTACACTTTCTCTTACCTATTTCACCTAAATCACAATTTAACAATCCAAACACAAACATAATACAAATCTCTAACAAAACTGAAATCACGTCAGCATTTCTAATCCCATAATCAACAAGCTCAATATAGTAGATTAAGATTAAGTGATTAACACATACAAATTCATAATTTCAACAGCAAACTATATCACTACTTCATTCTTCATTTCACCGACTCTAACCCAACTCATCCATTTTCACAAATCTTCACTCAATCATCTAACATTCCAAACATTCACACAATACTAAGCTGATGCAATTTCCGTTTTTCATTTAAAATAATGGGACCTAACACAAGCACACAAACCAAAAACAGTTGTAGCAATTCCTAACACAAAGCATCAACAAAAAGTTCTTACAGAAAAAGTAGAATTAACGAACTAGTCGTAGTATATAACAAACAAACTTATAGCTCATCAATCTCATTAACATACATCAATTACTAGTCTTTTTTTGTTAAGGTAACCATGGTTTCTGAGAACCCATCGCCACACAGACTCAAACCGGGTAAACCCCTCCCTTTTCAGAAAATTGGCGTGACCCCACTTCAGGGTTGTTTGCGCGTAGCAGAAACTGAAAAGGGAGGGCTTTACCCGGTTTACAAAATAACCGTGGATTAGTTGGACAAAAGGTAAAAACCATGGTTAAAACAAAAAGGTCTTTTGTTTACCGACTAATCCACGGGGCTTGAACCCAAAACGGGTAAGGGGGTTTTTGTTTTGGCTTATACGTGGGCTTATGTCGGAACCATGGTTAAAAAAAAACAATGCCATTTTGCCACTATGGCGAGTTTGAATTTAATTACTAGTTTTTATTGGCGCCACTAAATCAAGGGCGGGCTAAGTAAGTATTGCTCATACTGGGGCACACTTTATTAATTCATGGAAACCACACTACAAATAGGTTTCGGGGGCATAATTACAAAAAAAGGCAGAGGAAAAGAAGAAAATTTAGACTAGATAATATTTTCCGCGGGCTTGAACCAAAACGGGTAAAGTCAGGGGTTTTTTTAGGAGGTTTTATAAAATAATATTAGTACTAGCCTGTAATAATAATAAAGTGGTGACAAGTATTAAACACTAACGGGTTTTTTGGGTTAGCTTATTTTATAGGCTTATGAGCTTATTAAGATTTGAAAAAGCCGATAAAGCTCACATATTTCAGCTTATAAAATGTTTATCACCTTGAGCCTGTGGCTCAAGTACATAATCTATTAATAAAAATCTGAAAAAAATGAGCTTAATTGGGTTTTCCAAATCTTGATAAGCTGATAAGCCCATAAAATAAGCTAATCCAAATACCAAAAACACAGACTTAAAAAAGTAAAAAAAAAAACCCTTAAAAAACATACCGAAACAACATGTAAAAAAAAGATATACTACTACCTGAAGAGTGGTCTGGTAAAAGGGATAAAAGTGCGGAGAGGGCTGTTTGTGTGTGTTTTGGTGGCATCCTCCTCATTAATCCCATCGCTCCTTCCATTTTTTTCAAGCTTGGTTGGTTTTTCAAGATGATTGTAAGAAAATGATAAAAACCAGTTTTTGTTTTGATCTGAAAATGAAAATGTTTGTTTCCCTCTCCAGATACAGACGTGTGTTTTTTTTTTAATTTATAATTTTCTCTTTGGCCGGTTTTTATTTTCAAAATTTTGGGATAAGAAAATGTATTTATTACTAATTTTTTTTAGACTTTATTTTTTTTCATTATCATAATAACGTACATTTACATATGAAATCGGTGGATGACAAACGAGCAATAAGCTGCGCTGCTAGCTTTTTTTTTATTGCAATGTTAATCTTATGGAAAACCACATTTGTAGATTTATGTGTCATAATAAACTTCAGTTACAATTTTAAGCTCCTGACGAGTTATAAAAATATTAAGCCGTATTAATCGTCCGGCGTGTCCAAATGATGCCAAATATTATTGTACAATGTATGCAACAGCCGGATTCCATTTTTCTGAATTACACATATCCTCTATTCTAACAAGGAAAACAACACTTAATACTCTATTTCTTAATACAATAACGCCATATAACATATATAATTGAAATACAACCAAATTCAAAAAGTGTATCAGTAGTTAAGCCTATAAAGGCGCAAGGCGTTTAAAAATAATATCTACGGAAGGAAATAACAATACCTGGTTGTCTAGGAAATTAGCGTACTCCAGGTCATCTCATCTGTCAGTATTAATCATATATGTCAAGTGTAACAACCGGCGTTTTTAAATCTTTGTTAATAAGTATAACTAGATGAAACTATAATTATGATGATTATCTTAATCACAGCATAAATATGAAAATAAAACAATAACTATGCATTGCGACTAAATTGGACCCGTAACCAATTTAGTATGCCCATCTTTCTGTATGTTTATACATATTATGTGTGCTAGCTTGTTGGTACTGCTATGTGTTAGTTTGTGAATAGTTATATAATCTTCCCTAACGGAATCCCAAACACCCTCTTAGTTTCGCACGTGATTCATTGTAACTTCCATAAATTTTCTAACACGTGGTGTTATTACTTGTTATTGTGCAGAATCTTAACATGGGAGGTGGTGAGGGTTTGATGCAAAAGGTAACCAAATATGATATATTCATCTTATGATTTTGCTAACTGTGATATCATTTTGTTGTCGAATTAACGCCTGTGTGAACATTTGCAAGCAATGAAGATGATAGTGACACTGAAGAAGAGGTGAAGGAAGAGGAAGCTATTGGTAAGCAGGAAGTTTCACCACCCGTTAGTAACCAAGTTGAGGCGACAACTTGAGCTGATGTGCAGTTGCGATCTAGTAATGTTGTTGACATCAGTTATAGTTATAGTCATAGTACTAGTTTATCTTGAAATACAATGCAGGTGGCCAAAATTTTATAAAAAAATCATCTTTTCGACATACGCTGTGATGTTACTGGCTGGCTTGTCAGTTTTGTCGATCTCATGACATATTAATCTATGCTCTAATTTATGTAAGCCGTTTTCGTATCAATTACAGCTCATATGCTAGTGCAATTTTGTCCTATTATAATAATTACCCATTTTAGGGCATTCGGATATTGTTTGACTAAAAATACTTAGTACTTACAAACCAGTGTTGTAAATATCATCAGCAAAATAAAAACACGCGCTGCAGCAAAAGCTCCAAATAGTTGCTGTCTTTGGGAATGATCGGAATATCAGTAACATCTCCACATCATGTATCCCAAACATCGCAATGTGCAACTGAAAACACAATAACAGCATATTAAAACATCTCGGTGGGAGCTTACATAGAAGTTACGGATTCTATGTCGGGATAAGTGTCATAGATAGCAGTTCAGAAGGAGGACGCAAAGTGCATACCATCTCCTTTGTCTTTCCAAAGTACACCTGAAATTGCCAGATTAAAAGTAAATATTTACTTACGAACCTTAAAGCGGTAAATAAACTAATAAGAGTAAACTACACCGTTGGTCCTTGTGGTTTGCGTTGACCAGCGTCCCTAGTCCCTTGACCAAAAAAGTTGCACCATCCGTCCTTAAGTGGTAAACGTTTTTCGCCGTTAGTCCCTTAAGGGTCACCATCCGACCGCAAACGTTTTCCGTCGTTAGTCCCTTAAGGGACTAACAGCGGAAAACGTTTGCCACTTAAGGACGGATGGTGCAACTTTTTTGGTCAAGGGGCTAAGGACGCTGGTCAACGCAAACCACAAGGACCAACAGTGTAGTTTACTCAACTGATAATGACTGCGGACAAAAGTGGAATACCTGGTCAAGTTGATTCCTCAGCTTTCCCTCCAATTCTTCAATCATTTTCCCCATGTTGCACAGATGACCATCTTCCACTGAAAGGTCTGCTTTCATCTACACAAAAGTTTAGGGCGATGTACGAAACCAACTTTAGTAATGTGTGTCAAATAGGCTATCATTTACGCACAATTACCAGGTGAATAAGATCAAAAACTATGCTAACTATTTTGAAGTTTCTAAAGGACCCCTGTTACTTGTGCCAGGTGCCACATGAATTAAATTGTACTTCTATGGCGGGTCAACCAGGTAAACATATATAATTAGCTATAGAACGGAACCAAAGTGTATTCACAATGATCAAACTCCCCACAGCGTTATATTTCAGACACTATATTATCATTCTAGTTATATAGTTTCTTAATCACATTTAATAAATGTCTTAAGTAATTCAAGAAAAAGAGAAAAAAAAAGTGTGGGGTGGTCCCCGACTAGGCTCTATTTTCGTTATATATCTAGTGCATGACAAATGGACTCATCTGTAGTCGTTTATTGAACCTGTCAAACCAACTCCCAACCTTCACACTTATTTCTTCCATACCGGAAATGACTCACTCTTGTTCGCTTAGTTACATGAGAAAACCAAATATTTCCTGCTCTGTGCCTTTGTATATTTACTTCTTTTCGAATGTTAAAAATTTATATAGTTGACAAGGTGGACCATTTTTAAGGGCAAACGTTGATTAACAAGCAACATTTAAGAACTTTATGGTTCTTGCATTTATGATATGGTCTTATCTTTTAGCTTCGTGATCACACACAATTGATAGTCTAATTTCTTTTTTCAGAGAACATAGAAAAATCCGCAGATACATCAATAAATGAATTACATGTCTACAAATTGACCGGACAAATTAAATGTGCCACTTGTGTCACTCATCTGTAGTCAAAGGACAGCATTATAGTACTTCGTTAAGCAGTAACATGAGCCCATTCCTTCCTCGTCTGCCCCACCTAAGAATATACCGAGCAATTTCAATGACTCACATAAAGTTTCAGATGACGAGACATTTATCATTTCAAACCGCACAGAGTGAATGTGTAAAGAATACTGGATTAACATGTATAGCCTCCCATCCACCCTCATGTAGATAGCTCGATTTACCATGTGCCATACTTTGCATCCGTCTTTATATCAAATATAATTTTTCAATTAGTTTCATCGTAAAGAAAAGGATTTCAAGAGCTACTTGTGACAAAAGAAAAAGGAAAAAAACCTTTTTGAATTAAAAAGCCTAGGTACGAAGCTCTTCATTGTCATCCTCTTCCCATAAATAAACTGATGAAATGCACCTTCCTATTACACTCAACTGACCGATACAATCCATTACCAAAATTAGTGGCTTACGCACAGCCAATAGCAAAGACCGATAAAATTTAAGACGTGCGCTGAATAAATGAACCTCAATGGTCACGATATATTGTTAAAAACTTCATTTGCTTCAACTTCTCAGCTTCCTCATTTCCTCTGACCGGATACATACCCGTCTCTTCCAACATGAGGATGGCGATTTTATTCTGGCCAAGGTGCATCTGCCAACCAAAGATCATCGTATAAGGTACTCTTAATGCTTTAATATGCAACTACTAGAAGCTAAACAAATTATAGGAACGCAAGCCTGTGTGCTCGCCGGCATTTGATGAAAATGAAACATTACTGAAGACAATATTAAGTAACTGCTTAGGACCGGACAAGTCGGATTCTGTTTGTATTCACCACAATATGAAATTCTTTCCCACTATCGTCATCAATAAGACCTGTTTTTGCAGAGTTACAAAGAAATGAGTTGAAGTTGCAAACAGTAAAAAAAAATTGCGACAATTACATGCCTGAGTATGCGACAATACTTCACTGATGCATATTTGATATACAGACATAAACCGTATGAAAAAGTCGAGATCAATCTAGCCTAAATCATGAATAATGTCAACTTCCCCCCACGTGCTCTATTCTAAACAACCTACTATTTATATTATTTGCAAATTATGCACATTCTTTAACTTTTCTTACCGGGGTTTAATTTATCCATTTTTCTTGACTATACACAAGTAAAATAAAGGCCAACAGACAGCACTTCCTTCTGTTTGGACGAAGCCATTTTTTATGGCCGGGCAGCTCTAAATATATCATTGCCATATGTTCCAAGCGTTTAAAAGAAAAATTTAGTTGACAAGCCAGGTTTCTCCACGAGCAAGGTCACAAAAAGGCTAAGCTAGATGTACACATAAAAACAAGACCCAGACACTGCTAGGATCGTTAACCAAAGCTATCTCTTGTGCTGCATATTGGGACACAAACTAAAGATAAATACTAACACTAGCTGATACTGATTAATATTAAAGCACGTGCCATATGTAAACTTTTAGCTTCACATCGCCAACTACTATTATCACAATTCGGCTCTTTGTTGAAGAGAGAGAAATTTGTTTTTGGCCTTCGTATAGTCCGATACTTTCTTCCAATGAAGATCTCGCTAATTTCGTATGCTTAAAATACAAAGGCTTAGGGTCGTACAGTGGTGTGTTCCACATTTGCAGTCGCAGATAGAACCCATACGCCAAGATCATACATTGAGCTACCTTCACTAGCAACTATCGCGCAAGTATGCACCAAGTTGTCGCTCTACCCAGAAAGGGAGACTCAGACTCTGTGTCGATCTATCGTGGCAATTGCTGACTCATCTGCGGTAATGATATCTAGAGTCAAAGGCAGCTTCGAGATCTCAATCAAGAGAGGGATATGCACGCAGATGATGCACACATGATGAATGATAGCACAACTGAGAGAAAACAAGGATTTTGTTGACGCAAGATAGCACCGCAACTTGCTCAGATCTTCGCGATAGAAGTCAACATGAGAAAGAGTTGTATTATGGCTCAGGTGCTTTATACAGTGATAACTATCTGCATTAATTTCTCAATACATTAGGAATAAATGATTAATAGTGTTTATCAAATGTCGATGCATGAAAGTAGCTAACTGCAAGCAATTTCCTGGATGAATAGTTATGATCACACTCGCTGCGATAGGTCAGAAGTCTCCCTCTGTCAACGGTACCAGATTTGCGGTACCTTGTTCGAATAATATGCTTGATACAGGCAGAGATGGATGTTGACAAACACATATTGTTGAGTTATTTTGGAGAAATGGCATACATAATGTGGTAGCTAGCTTCATTATACAGTAATACATCGCTCTATAGTCTAGACTAAGTTTCATCCAGCAAACAATCAGCGCGAAGACATCTAGGAGAGAATAAGACTAGGATGTGACGCTGAGTGTAGCGCTCTGCACCAATAGAGATTTATTGCGCTTCTATCTTTGGTGTTAACATGATTGGATATGTCAAGTTGTTAATTTAGATGTATGAGGACTAAACACAAGATCATAAGTGTAAGTGTCGGATGAGTAATCGCGAATGCTTTAACCGTCGCGAGCACGGCGCTCGGGATACAAAGAACGTGTCACATCTATCGTTCGAGTAACTATATGATCGCTCTCTGCGTGTAGAGTATCCGCAGTATCTCAGGAGCTAAATAATTAAAAGATGTTCTCAATATGAGCTCGCGCACTTAATATCGCTAAAGAGAGAATGCAAAGTTTGCTGGCTTTTCAGTAGGAGATCGTTATACGAACTCTCGGTATAGATATAAGAAGACTCGCTGTCTAATATCTTGTCATAAGAGATAATAAGAATCGTTATTACAGAATGAGAAACTTTAACTGAGTTGTCAAAACCGAATGCCTAAGAAAAGTGTGTCTAAATATCTCTATGAAAGGGAAAATGTTTTGGAAAAGCAATAAAGAACTGAAGAAACATTATTTAGTGAATCGAGTATCAGAGAACTACGCCTAAGGCAATGTGATCTATGTTGTGATCGAGATCATCAGATAACACACAAGTTTTTACGATGAATAGTCTCTAGATCAAGTCTAGAGTAGTATGTGCGAACTGACATAGTTCCTATCTTGTTAAAACGGCTGATAGTAGATTAAACTACATTTATGATGCTAGTGTTATTCCTGAAAGAATGTTGTGATATGTTTATGGTGATTGATGTGAGATTAAAAGTAAATATTTACTGTACTTACACTGCATGAACCTTAAAGCGGTAAATAAACTGATAACGACAATGACGAAAAGCGGAATACCTGGTCAAGTTGATTCCTCAACTTTCCCTCTAATTCTTCAATCATTTTCCCCATGTTGCACAGATGACCATCTTCCACTGAAAGGTCTGCTTTCATCTACACAAACATTTTAAGCAATGTAAGAAACCAACTTTAGTAATGTGTCAAAAGGCTATCATTTACGCACAATTACCAGGTGAATGTATATGCTAACTATACTAGCCAGAGTATAATATACTGGGAACTGTATTTTGAAAGTTTTTAAAAGAGCTGTTATTACTTATTTGTGCCAGGTGTGATATGAATAAAAATTGGTCCATGTTCAACATACACTAGACTCTAGAGAACGTTAGTTCAACCCATTTATAGGTGAACACATGATTTAAATTATACTTCTCTAGCGGGTCAACCAGGTAAACATAAAATTAGCTATAGAATGTGATCAAACTCCCTACAGCGTTATATTTCAGACACTATATTATCATTCCAGTTATATAGTTTCTTAATCACATGTAGTAAATGCCTTATGAAATTCAAGAAAAAAAGAGAAAAAAAAAGTGTCGGGACCGACCCGGCCTATTTTGATCAGTGCTGAAAATGACTCACTTTTAGTCTTTTTACATGAACCTGTTAACCAACCAACCTACCCTTCACACTTATTTTTCCATACTGGAAATGACTCGCTCTTGTTCGCTTACTTACAAGAAAACCAATATTTCCTGCTTGAGCCTTTATATTTCCTTTTTTCAAGTAAAAAGTTATATCGTTAACAAAGGTGGACCCTTTTTAAGAAAACGTTGATAACAAGCAACATTTAAGAACTTTACGCCAGATGTTCATGCATTCATGATATGCTCTTAACTTTTAGCATGTGCACACAACACAAATCTGAAGTCTAGTAATTCCTTAAGCTGTGTGACTAATTTCTCAGAGACATAAAAAATCACGCATATGCATCATTAATGAATTACCTGTCTACGAATTGACCCGGACAAATTAAATGTGCCAGATGTGTCACTATCTGTAGTCAATGACAGCATTATAGTACTTGTTAAGCAGTAATGAGCCATTCCTTCCTCGTCTGGCCCCACCTAAAGAATAACGAGCAATTTCAATGACACATAAAGTTTCAGATAACGAGACATTTATATTTCAACCCGACACAAGAGTGATGAGTAAAGAATACCTGGATAACATGTATAGCCTCCCATCCACCCTCATGCAGATAGCCTCGTTTACCATGTGCATACTTTGATCCGTCTTTATATCAAATATAATTTTCAAATTAGTTCATGTAAAAAAAAGGACTAAGAGCTACTTCGGACAAAAGAAAAACCTTTTTTGATTAAAAAGCAGGCCACGAAGCCTTCATTGTCATCCTCTTCCCATAAATAAACTGATGAAATGCCACCTTCATAATACCTAACAGAAAGATACAAACCATTTTCCCAAATTAGTTGGCTTAAGCAACAAAGATATTAAAATTTAAGACGAGGTGAATAAAGGACCTCACTGGTCACGATATATTGTAAACACTTCATTTGCTTCAACTTCTAGCTTCCTTAATTCCTCTGATGGATACATCCCGTCGTCCAAGTGAGGATGAAATTTATTTGACCAAGGTGATCTGCAAGAAAAGATAAAATATAAGGTCCTAAATCAATATGACGATATCAAGAAGTGTAACAAGCGGTCAATGCTGCATTGATGAGAATCATCATTACTGAATACAATTTAAGCATTATAATTTACCTGTAAGAGTCTGCATCTCTGTTGTATTCACACAATATGAATTCTTTCCCACTATCCTCGTCACATAAGACCTGTTTTGCATATTAACAAGACTGAGTGAAGTTGCAAACGAAAAAAGAATACAAAGGTCGACAGAAGGATGCATCCATGGTAGACAATTACATGCAGTATGCGACAATACTTCACTGCTGCATACTTATTTGATTACGACAGAAAGCATGCTGAACTGACAAAAATACAGCAATGAGGCAATAGTACGAAAATGATAAAAACCCATCTGGTAAAAGAGATAAAAGAGCGGAGAGTGTTGTTTGTGTGTGTTTTGGTGGCATCCTTCTCATTAATCCCATCGCTCCTTCCATTTTTTTCAAGCTTGGTTGGTTTTTCAAGATGATTGTAAGAAAATGATAAAAACCAGTTTTTGTTTTGATCTGAAAATGAAAATGTTTGTTTCCCTCTACAGATACAGATGTGTGTTTTTTTTTAATTTATAATTTTCCCTTTGGCCGGTTTTTATTTTCAAAATTTTGGGATAAGAAAATGTATTTATTACTAATTTTTTTAGACTTTATTTTTTTTCATTATCATAATAACGTACATTTACATATGAAATCGGTGAAAGACAAACGAGCAACAAGCTACGCTGCTAGCTTTTTTTTATTGCAATGTTAATCTTATGAAAAACCACATTTGTAGATTTATGCGTCATAATATTATCGCTCATAACCCGTTAAATTCTATTGAGTAGCTCTACTTCCTCAGATGCAAGGAAACCAAATGTAAAAAAAACACAATTTTACCATTTTATAATTATTTTATGTTTACATGTAGCTATGTAAATAATAATTTTCATTAAGGGTAATATATTAAACTTAAGCAATGTTCACCGGTATATATAGTACTAACAATTAATTTGTGACAAAGCGGAAAAAAATGGACAATAAAATAAGGACGGAAAGAAGTACTTTATAGTAGTGAGTTAAGATCAACATAGACCCATTATTTGTCATAGATCCAATGAATCAATCTCAACCATCTATTTTTTCATCAAAAATAAAAAAACTCATTTTTCACCTCTTTTTTAAAAATAAAATATCTTACAAACGGTAAATCGTCACACGACAAAAAATACACCATCGCGACGAGTATTTTTTTTATCTTTCAGTAGACGGGTGACACGATATACTTTCGAGAAACTTTTTTTCGATTTTTTTTCCGTCACAAATTGCGAAAATCATATATGATTCGTATGACGAATCATATATGATTCGTATAACGAATCATATATGATTTCATAAAATCGTATATGACTTCATAAAATCATAAAAAAAGTTCGTCGAAAGTACATAGTGTCGCCCCTCTATAGAAAGATAATTTAATTCTCGTCGCGATGGTATGTTTTGTTTTGCGTAACGATTAACAGTGTGTGAGATATTTAATTTTTAAAAAAGAGGTAGAAAGTGGCTTTTTTTATTTTTGATGAAAAAATGAGTGGCTAGGATTGGTTCATTGGGTCTATGACAAATATTGAGTCTATATTGAACTTTTGGCTTATAGTAGTAATGTGTCAAAACATTGTTATTTAAAAAGAAATGTACCGATGGGATTGCTTTATTTTGCCATGTGATAAAATTGAGTATTTTAGTAAATAATAAAATTCAAAATTGAAGCTTAATTTGATTAAACCTATTAAATCTCCGTCTAATTTATAAAGTTTGTTAAAAACATATGTGTGGTTTTGTGAAAAAACATAATAAATGAGGAGTAATTAATTTAACTTTATCTGTTAAAATTTAAATAATATATACTTATCGGTTTTTATGTCTTTATTAACTTTATAAATTTAATAAATACCGATTAGACTTTATATTCTTGTACTTTATATTTTATAAAAAAAATACAATAATATATTATTATTATTTATAAATATTATTATTAGTATGTATTAATTGATATATTGAAAACACAAAAACCAGACTTTAACAATTGTAAAAATTATCACAACAACGTATCATGTGTACTAAAACCTAACACTAAATTATTTCTTAAAACAAACATGAATATAACTGTGAAAATATCCTTCTCATTAATCCCATCGCTCCTTCCATTTTTCAAAATTTCTTCTCTTTTTTAAAAGCTTTGTTTTGAAAATAAGAAGAAGATGGAAAACTGTTTTTGTTTTTGATCTGAAAATTAGTAATTTGTTTGTTTCCTCTCCAGAGACAAACGTGTGGGTTTTTTTATTTTTTATTTCTTTCTTTCTAGTCGGACGACTTTTATTTCACCTTTTTTATGTCAATATTTTTTAAAAATGGTAACATTGTACTGTGACCGAACATATGTAGTGATGATTATACATCTGATCGGACATTTTTTTTATTACATTAATAAAATTAAAACATTGGAAAAAGAAATGATATTCAAAAAGATTTTTAAAATACAAACACCCTCAAACATAGCCAAATGGGTTTTTTTGGCTTTTTGCTCTCTATCTATTCGGTCGGGTAGCGTACCGAAAGAGTGGAAAAGTGGGAGAAGGGGGGACGCGTCTCCTTTGTACATTCGCAATAGGGAGACGCGTCTCCTTTGTACATTCGCAATGGGGGAACGCATCGGTCTTAGAGTGACCGGTCGAATGCCCGGATTGCATTACTACTACTCTAACAAAAGCCTTGAAAGGTTCTTGTTAACAACTACTTATCCAAAAAGTTGCTAATACTAATTCAAAGACAAAAGTTGCTAATACTAATTCAAAGACACCAACTAATTCTTTTTTATAGCTTAGATCAATTATAAATATATTATATTTGAGTTAAGAAAATCAAGAAAATTGTTGGTGATTTGTTTAGACATATTATATTTTCTAAGATTGATTATCGGAATTCAGTTATTAACAACAATTTTAAGAGATGTTGTAAGCAAAACTCAAATTTTTAATTAGTTTTTTTTCGAATATCACTTAAGGAAAAAGATAGAAAATTTGCATTTTCAAGTACCATTTAAGGAGAAAAAAAATGAAACATATTGAAAAAGAAATGTGATCTGATTGATTATAAAGTAAAATGTTTTTACTCAAACTTGGCTACAAATGTTTACTTCATTTTTTTACTTTTTCTCATCTAGAAAACTTGAAAACCGAGCATAAACAAAAGTGAAAGTAAGAAAGAAAAAAAGTAAAACTGAACATTTTCAGCCATCGGATGAAACATTTTACTTCAAAATCAATAAAATTGCCAATTTTTTTCCTTTTATTTCTCTCATAAACTGATACTAAAATTTTCTATTTTTTTTTCTTTCCTTAAATGATATTCAAAGAAAACTTAGTGTTAGGGTAAGCATTTTTAATGTCTTAAATTAACTGGTTGGCATAAGCTTTTGTGAGCTCTTAAGCTTTTTAAAATGAGTGCAGTTTATAATTAGTCAAATTATAAAAATGGTCTTAAAAATATTAAAATATTATGAATATGTGAAAGTATGGAACTTTTTATGTCGATTTACAATCATATATTATAGCTCCAACTAATTAAAAACTTCACATTTCAATAAGTTTCAGCTTTTGGCTAGAAGCTAATTTTGCAAACACACCTAAAATCCAATGTTGCTTGTTGTTATATTAACAAGGTAAAATAAGATAAGACAACATGATGGTATAGGTAAAATAATCTTCTAGCTAATAATTAAAATAGTTTTGTGTAAACAAAATTATGTTTATACTTTTGTTGAGTAGTATATTGGGTTGGTAATGATGATGTAGATTGCTAACCATGAAAGCCATGTGAAATTAACCTAAAAACACTTGATACATTGATATCATGGTGTTTATTGCTTGCTTTCAAAGGAATTCAATATTCATTAATTTATACTGTGTAATGTTCCTATCTCATTAGATTGGGTGTTTGCAAAGTTCATTTTCATAAAACTTGAAACGCAATAATAATACTTAACACATGCAAATGTCAAGAAGCACACATGTTAGGTGCTTTTTCTTTTCTCAATCTGTGTTTTCTTTTTCTCTAAAGTTATCACTAAAATCCAATGACATTTTGTTCACGTCTTGACTAGTCGGGTGTAATAAAGAAACTCAGAAATTACACTCATCACTATCACATTAAGTTTCTTTTTCTACAACCAATTTTGTGTAATAAGACAACTAACTTTACTATTAAATTTGTTTCTCTTAAACACATATATACTTCAGCAAAACATACATACAAAAGCACACGCTACAAGACTCAATCGCCGACAAAACCGAGTCTTGCATTTTGTCATCTAAGATGCATGCTTCAAGTGCTCCGTAATAAGAAAGATGTGTGCTTCATGTGCCAAGACATGAATCTTGACACCCTTATCAAGTCTAGTCTAACTTCTTGAACATAGACTTTTACCCCTTTTGATAATCAATTATCATATACGTTAATCTTTTATATAATAAAATAATTACATCATTTCAAAGTTTTCTATAAGAATTGATATTTTATAAAAAAATTACACCAATAAGGTCGCTTGATTTTGACATGTGGGCAAAATTGTGCAATCTGATTGGTTAAAAAAGTCAAAATTGAAAAAATTGGGAGAGAGCTTTGATGGTAAAAAAAAGACATAAAAATATAGGTGTTAAATTTATGAAAAAACAAAAACTTAAAAAAGGGGATGTAATAAATAAAACTTTAGTAAGTAAGTCTAAATAAATCACATGCGAATAAATGAAACTTATAATTTTCTATATTTTTTAATAACTTTATAAAAATAAATAAATACCCACTAGAATTTATACCTTATAGACTTTATACCTTATAAACTATATACTTTAAAAATACAACATATATAAAATCTGTTAGGTTTAAGATAAAGATTCGGTCACCCCGTGTATGTTACAGTTTATCGTAGCTCGTAGTTTAACGTTTAATGTATAATGTTCGGTAATGGGCCGGGTAATAAAACCTAACGTGTAAGCCCATACCCATGGCCTAAGGGCCGGTTTTGTAAGACCTATATAAGCCTCTTCCATCTTATGGAAGAGGTGGTTAGTCATTTTATACACACACACTTTCTCTCTCTAGAGGAGTGTGCATTTTCTTTGTTTCTCTCTCTAGCATTCGACTAATCCATTAACCATTCGATGATTAGTTCATTTGTGTGTGCGTTTTAGTGCTTTGTTTAGATCAAAAGTTGAGTTCTAGAAGGTTTTAGCTCTTGTTCTTGAGTTTCATTGATTTTCATGTTTCTTATGTTAAAGTTCATGTTTTTGTAGTTGCTATAGCCTTCTAGTACTCAGTTGTGCAAAAGAATCCAAGTCAAAACGTTCAAAAGGGTGTTTTTTAGGTGTTTTAAGGTGTAAAAGTTCGTATTTCTTTGTAGCGGTTCTGTTCTGGCGGTTTGTCAGAGTCGTACACTGTTATGGCGATTTGTCAGTGTCGTACACTATTCTAGTGGTTTGTCGTTTCTGACAGCAGTTTGTCCATTTAGGCAGTGGTTTGTCAGTAGTGGTTTGTCGTTTAGTGTAGCGATTTACTAGTAGCGATTTGGTATTCATAGCGGTTTGATACCATAGCGGTTTACAGGTTTTTGAAGACAATTTCTCATAGCGATTTGGGAAACAAACCTCTGCCAATTTCATTTCTTGGTAGCGGTTTGGTACTTTATCTTCATAGCGGTTTACCACCTTCTTCTGGTAGCGGTTTGGTGTTTACAGCGGTTTGATACCATAGCGATTTACAGGTTTTCAAAGACTATTTCTCATAACGATTTGGGAAACAAACCTCTGCCCATTTCATTTCTAGGTAGCGGTTTGGCAGATTGTCTTCATAGCGGTTTACCTTTCGCTGCGGTTTAGCAATAGCGGTTTGTTACAGGTTCCTTTTAAGATTTCTCTCAAGGTCATTTGGGAAACAAACCTCTGGCCATTTTTTTCGTGGTAGCGGTTTGGTCTAAAATTCTTCATAGCGGTTTGTCAGTAGTGGTTTGATTACTATTCCAGCGGTTTGAGACATTGTTTGGACACTTAGACAAATCTTATCTTTCAAGCTTAAAACTTAACAAACCAAAACAACAAAAACACTTACTTTAACTTCACCACTTTTAACATACATTCACTAATCATTGATCGATCCAATCATATCATTTCACAATCAGTCAAAAGATATCCAAGCAGTCGGTTCTGATACCTGCCCTCCCATGCTTGACAGGACTGATTTTGAGTCATGGCAACAACGAATTCGATTGTACTGTAAGGGAAAAGATCATGGGGATTACATTTTTCAGTCTATTGATGAAGGCCCATTCAAGATAGGAACGTGCAGAGATGAAGTTGTTTCCGATACTGATAGTTCCACTCTCGGTCCAGAAAGGGATAGAGTGGTTGCCGATCTTTCACAACCTGAAAAGGATAGACTTAGAGCTGACATTCGTGCAACAAATATCCTTCTTCAAGGATTGCCTAGAGACATCTACAAACTCATTAACCATAACACGTATGCCAAAGATATTTGGGATAATGTAAAGATGTTATTGGAAGGATCTGAATTAACTAAAGATGACCGCGAATCTCAACTGTATGATGAATTTGAACACTCTAGGCAACACAAGGGTGAAAACATTCATGACTGCTACGTCAGGTTTACTAAGCTGATTAACGATATGAGACATATCAAGATGACCATGCCAAAAATTCAGCTGAATTCTAAATTTGTAAACAACATGTTACCCGAATGGGGTAGATTTTGACAGCAGTCAGGTGGAATAGAGGTTTGAAAGAGTCCAACCACGGATCAGTTGTATGCTTACCTAAAGCAACACAAGGTGCATGCAAATAAGAACAAGCTGCTGATGGAAAGACTCAACCAACAATCTAATGATCCACTTGCCCTTGTGTCTAACGTTTCACCTTATTAGTATCCTTCATCATCATCAGTTCAACCACAATCTTCATACATTCCACCTGTCACCTATCAACCTCAGTTTGCTGATAACACACAACCTGATACAAGTCTTTCTCCAGCTAATGAATTGCTTGACAATTTGACTAAACAAGTTGCCCTTCTCGCTCAACAATACAAAACCTAATTTCCTCCAACCAACAATCAATTAAGAACCTTTTCCAACACACGAAATCAAGCCACAGTGCAGAATGACAGGGTTGTGGTTCAGAATATTCAGGGGAGACAGAACAGGGTTCAAGGAAACAATGCTAGAGGTGTTGTTGTTGCAGGCAATGGGGTAGCTCAAAATAGAGCTGGTAATGCAAATACTGGGCAAGGAAAGCCAATCAAGTGTTACAACTGCAATGGGATGGGTCATATAGCAAGAAACTGCATTCAGCCTAAACGTCCATAGAACTCTGACTACTTCAAAGAAAAGATGTTGTTGATGCAAGCTTAAGAAAATGGAGTGGATTTAGATGAGGAGCAGTTGTTGTTTCTTGCGGGTGGACAAGCAAATACTTTTGATGATGAGGTGGACGAAGGACCCGTTCAGGATATGGCTCAGAACGAAGACAATATCTTTCAAGCTGATCAATGTGACACCTTCGACTCTGATGTTGATGAAGCTCCTACTGCCCAGACAATGTTTATGACCAATCTTGTAACATTCCATATTTTCAGGTCATTTGCAATGCTATTTAAATTCACTATATTTTTTTTCCCATACGCATTCGCTTTTAATTTTTTAATTTTTAATTCGATACGTTAAAATAGATGTGTACTATAAAAAATCAACAAATCAATGTTTAAACGGGCCAACCAAAAATTAATTGTTTTTCTTCAATCTAGGGTTTTTATTAATTATTTTGGAGATTATTTATTAACTTGTTTCATTTTAATTTTAATCGGATACGGATTAATGTGTTTCACGTTTCGCGATAAATTGCCGTTTAGGTGGCACATCCAGGAAACAACGATAAACTTTTCTACGCTTCATACATATAACCCACTTTTATTTAACCCCAAATAAAATCAACTAGTTACATAAATATTTTATTGCCTATCTTTGTTTTGCCAGAATAAATTTCTAAATCCATATATGGGTATTGAAAATGATTATTTTTGGAGAAGGTTTGCTAACTTGTTCAACATCTGAACACCTTAACTTCCTTTTAATGATGATCCATACATAGCATACTTGGACTAAGGGACCATACCTAAAAGGCATACCATGTTTCTTGGGAATATAACTATTGCATTCTTTTTTGGAACACAATCAACATCTTCTATATACATGCATTACTAGAAAGAGATAAAACATATACACATATTTTTCAATTGGTTAAAATTAACAAAAATTACAACTTGTATATATGTATTATATCTTATATATATTATGTTCATAGTCCATAGTTGTCCTTTTTGTCCAAATATAACAAATCTTTTATCTTACATAATAAACCACAACTTTCATAATTAGTTCATAAATCTCTAGTTTCTATATGTAGTTACTTTTCACAAAACCATGTGTATACAAGTGTTCTCATCTTTTATACTCTTATTTTAACAACCATACAACATTAACATATGTCCATAATTATCCTTAATTTGATATAAGTGTTTCTTTAACTTAAAACATATTATGAAACCATAAAAACCCTAATTATCCCATAATCATCTTCATGTTTAACCAAGAGTGTAAATTACTTGTGAGTCTATTTTAACATGATGTCATTAACATCATAAGATATAATAAAGTGTACATTATGATGACAACCAATAAAAACTCCATTTTACATGATTAAAACCCTAAATGGTGATATAAGCTAAATAGAATAACAATATGCATAAAAACTTATAAAATGAAGGCATAAAGGTTTAAAGTGGACCTTATGATGAATGATGATGATGATAATTAAGTGATAAACCCTTGTTTAATCACAAAACCAAAGCTTGCACAAAGAAACCCTAGCTTTTCTTAATAGAAACCCTAGCTTTCTTTCACTTGATTAATACTTGGAAATGGTTAACCAATGCTTGCAAATGTCTTAGTACATCTTAGGATATGTGTATATAGAAGTGTAAGGGTTGTAGAAAATTTTGTATGGATTTAGTTGGGTGGTTGTTTTGTGCCGTGGCCAAAGAGAGAGCAAAAGAGAGGTTTTTGTGAATTTTTACCAAGTGTTTTGTGTATATGTGTTATCTCTTTCTAGTAATGCATGTATATAAGATGTAGATGGTCAAAAAGATGCAATAGTTAGTCAAGGAACATAGTAAGGTCCTAGGGATGGGTCTTTAGTCAAGTAGACAAGGTATGGAGCATCATTAAAGAAGTAAGGTGTGTAATTGACCAAGTTGCAAGACTTATCCAAAATTATCATGTATATATTCATATATGTTGTATGAATTTCGGCAAAACAAAGATAGATATGATATATTTATGTAACTTTTATTTATTGGGTATAAAAGTGGGTATTTGTTGAAGCGTAGAAAAGTTTTCGTGGTTCCGGGAGTGCCTAAACGCAATTTATCGCGAAACGTATACACTTTACGTATCCCTAGTTGTAGTTTTGTAAATATAAGTGTCAAACTTGCATGCATCGTGTATTGTTATATAATTTTCTAGTGTACAAAATGACTAGGCAACATTTAATTGGGTGAAAGTTTTTAATTATAAAACTTTAGTAGGTATTGGTATAAATCGGTGGTATTTCGTTAGAAAGCCGTGGAAGATAAATTTTCATGCTTACCTCCAAATTTCCGGTTATTTCTTTAAACGTATAAACATTTAATCGCGAAACATATTTAACTTACGGTAACCATACAATAAAATGAACAAACGACCTATAATTATTATCAAAATAATTAGTATACACGATGATTGGATGCAAACGTGGTTGATGGTTTGGATTGCCCGTTTCTACAATTAAACGATAATATTTGGCCGTGCCGAGTTTTAACCTAATGTTTACAATTTCAAGCAAACATGTACAATACAAAAAGTACATTGCGGATTTGTTGACGTCGTCAATGGCTTGAAAACACAGGGTGTTATAGTTTTATTTTTAACATTATTTGAAGCACAAGACGTCTTTGATATTGAAATTGGAGAAACACTTTGTGGCACATTTATTTTAAATATTCATGGAGCAATCGCTTTTGCATTCTCCAAATTGTCACAACCTTTTTCAATCATTTGACAATCATTTTCACTTTGATTTTCCGATTCAGAAATTGCCTTTTCACTTGACTCAAAACCTTTTGATTTCAAAGACTCAATTATTTCTAAATTCTCTTTTTCTTTATTCCAGTAATACTTCACAACTCTCATCTTTCCAAATCAATTATGATCTTTTCTAATTATACACAGTTGGAACAGATGGTTATGAGTGAACTTGTTTGCCTAAAACGTTAGCAATCAATCTATTTCAAAATCAGGATTTATTATCTCTTTGTTGGAGAAAATAATCATCCGAAAAAATTTATCTTTTCATTCACATAACTTTGGCAAATCAGAATTTCCATAATTGTAAGCCAACTCAATTTTAAATTCTCTTATTCCTTGTGCGTCTTTTGAATTTCATTAAATTAACAAAGGCTACATCATCCGAATAATGTTGAGAAAGCACGGAGTAAAACCCTAGACCAATAAAACGCCTCTCATTCGTAAAGACTAGGTCGCTTAAACTCTTTTTAACGTCGTCTTTCGCTTTAATACAAAAATAAATTAAAGATTTTTCCCAAAAACCTATTCCTTTTTCGACCATAGATAAGCAATTTATCCTTAGAAAGGCATGATTGATGACGAATCACAGATCAAATAATATTGTCTATTTTTAAAGCAAAATTATCGCCCAGAGTAATTTTAAACTTTATTTTATATAAATAGTTTTCAAAGAATTGATTACTTAAACTCCGTTTATATTACAGAAATTGCAATAATATGGGAGTACATAACTTTTGGTTAATAATTTAGCAAAAAGGTGTGTGCATTCTGGAGGACTTAAAATGAATGGTATATTTGAAAAAATTACTAATCTAATGAAGACCAATACCGCCCGGTATCCCAGTTAAGGGAAGATAGTAATAACGGGCGTATTTCCGTTAGCCCCTCCGTGGCGCATGGCACGTACAAACCAGAAAAGACCTACAAAGGAAACAAAAGGCCCAAACGACGGTAATCTAGAGAGATAACAAGTACTACGTATTGAAGATATGAGGGTATGTGAAGTGTTCAGGAAGATATCAATGTGGATCCCTAATTCCCCAAGAAGACTCCAAATACGTTGTTATCCAAGCCATTGGAATACGCCGTATAAAATTGCGAACCGAGCTATAATCGCCTAGAGCCATAAATATAAAGCAAAAAACTGATCAAAAATGAGAAATGTTGGTGTTCTAACTCAAAGTGTGTGCTAAATCATATTCCTCAATACCTAAACATAAAAATGCTCGATTTTCAAAAGAGAAAAAAGAGGCAGAAAGGGCGATCAACGCAATCAATTCATAGGGAGAGCTAACGTGTAATTCCATATAACTTTAGTGTAATCATTTCAGTATTTTTGGTTAGATCATTCGTTAACTCAGTTAGTTTTTACCTTGGCGCTAAATAATACTTTTTTGTATCTATTACTAGATAGTTTTGAAGAGCTAATTTGACTTTTCTGGTTAAAAAAGTATGCCATAATATTATAAAGTATTGAGTATGTTTGTAATTTGTATTACTGTAGATTTCATTGATTTATCGTTGAATGCCTTGTTATGATATCACATGATACTTGTTTACGTGCTTTTTGTACATGCAACCTATCATTCAACTGGAATATAGTTATTACGGACGCAAGTAGCTAGATTCTGGGATTAGCTCTCCATATAAGTGTATTTATACATCTAGAATCATAGATCACAAGTATTTGTCCTTCTAATATTGTGGTCAAGGATACACTTCAGCTTAAACTAAATTAATTGATATATGCCAGTGGTTTTAATGAACGTGTTAACTAGAAGGTGAACCTAACTAGAAGGTGAACCTAGATAATTCAATAAATAACGTACTAATTCCATTGGATAGTTGGACAAGTGGACTACTAGTTTATAAATTGCCGTAAAGCAGTAAGTGGGTAAAGTCTCTATGAGCTAGGGTTTAACAAGATCACCATTGCTTTAATCCCAAAGATATATTATAATCAGCAAATAAGGATGCTTTATGCGGATAATTTAATTGTGACAGAATTAATGTGTCTATGTCTTAGAAAGAAGTCCCGCCTAAGTCTAAGATTGATATGCCACCTCGAGAGAAGAAATCATTACACTTAATAAACAAACCAACATTCTAATTGAATTAATAATGGTTAATATAGTTTTCTATCATAAGGCTCGACCGCTCTTTTATCTTTTGTTAGTTTGCTTTTGTGGGTAAAGTGTCTTGAATTGATTGTAGTCACCAACCAAACCCGTGCCAGTCTCTCAGGCTGAAACCCCCCTTTTTACCTATTAGAATTAGGATTAGAACTAACATAAGATTAGCATAGGTTTGACTTAGATTAGAATTAATTTAGATTAGTAAACCAAAATATAAATAAATTGAGAGATTTAACCTCGCTTCAAGCGTTTGACACCCTACTTACCACGAATCTACTACCGACCTGGTACACTGCCCATTAAAGTGTTGTTTTTGGTTAAGTCGGCAAAATATAAATTTAAAACTTAAACTGTCATAAATAAACACCACACAACGACACATCAAGTTTTTGGTGCCGCTTCCGGGGAGTGAAAATTAATCTTGATATTTATTTTATGTTTTGGTTTTTAACATTAGCTTAGATCTAACCCTTAGGAGTAGTGTAAATTAGATTAGTGTATATTCTTGTATATTTTTTGTATATTTTGTATATTTGTTTGTTTCATGGTTCGCTTGTATATTTGTGTGCTTATTTTAATTATTTTGTTAATACACTGTTCTGGTCGATAACTCGATAAGGCGTATCCACTTCAATTGGATACGGCGTATCCAACTTTCTGTCCAATACAGCGTATTCATTCAATAGATTAATAAGGCGTATCTATTTTCCTTGGATACGGCGTATTGATCATCTGTAACATAATCAAAATCCTAAGTTTTCATACTTGATTTTTGTGCTAAAAATTTTCTACCTTTCTTCAGAGCAAATCCTGCTGATATTTTTAGCCTTGTTACAGGAAGAACTTATCAGAGCTAGTTGATTGAAGAAAGAACTACAAAAAGTCATGACTAAACCAATTCTAAATGAAAACATGGAAAAAGCTCAAACTGAATCAAATTTTTTTATCACCAGTAATGATATTAAAATTAAGCTCAACAAGGAATTTTTGGTGGAATTACGAAAGAACATTTATCACGGAACGTATAATGAAGACGTGGTGGATCACATTGCTAAATTACTTAAAATGGTTGATTTGATCTACGTTCCTGGCGTGGATTCCCATCAACTACAAATGAAGGTCTTTCATCTCTCATTGGCTGATGATGCTAAAGAATGGTGGATTAGTGAGGGAGATGGAAAAATCACCACTTGGGAGGAACTAGTTGAGACATTCTTCTGTAGATTCTATCCCAAATCATACGATGGAGAAGATGAAATGTTGGACGAAGGAGATAACTGGGGGATTGATCCACTTGAATTCTTATCAAACATGAACGCATCATTCAAAAATCATAAGAAAGTGGATGGAAGAACTAAAAAAGTATTGTTCCATGCTTGGATGAATGGGAATTGGAATAAGAGACGAATGGATGATATAATCTTAAGTAGTAACAATACTACTACTAACTTGTTCTTTAGACCTTATCTGATAACACATGGAAAGAGCGACACCAAAAAGGAAGATGAACAAAGTCTGACAAAGCGCAAATATAGCAATACATCCAATCTTATTGATGAGAAACCTAACAAAAGAATGTACAAAGCAAAGAAGATTGAAGCTATCAAGTACTCGCTTAGACCTAACGAAGAATATATTGCTATAAGAGGATATGAATTTGATATTTGGGAGAGAAACGAAGATAATTTGTCCATAATTTACCAAGATATTTTTCAGAAAAAGGACGATGGATAAAAAGTTACGCACACTGAGTGAGAAGCTAAAGAAAAGTCTAACTTAAAGACTTCGCAATAAACAAAAGTGCTTCCTAGGAGACAACCCGAATTGTTATTTAATTTTGTAATCGAGTCTGTCTTCCTAGACATCAATACGGCGTATCCGCTCGATACCATACAGCGTATTGATTGTCTAGACGTCATCAGTCTTTACTTTTTATGCACTTTAAAAACATTATTGTCAGTTATGTCAATATGGCGTATTCATGAATATGCTACGGCGTATTCAACAGACTGACCCGTATTTATATATTTTTTACAAGTTTCTCAATACGGCGTATTCTAGTTTATGGATACGTCGTATCGATCTCCTGTACAGTTTTGTTTAGTTTAGTTTAAATTAACCATAGGTACCAAGATAGGAATGCGCACGTTTTTTCTATGTTTTATACAGGACCTTAGAAGCAAAGAAATATTGACGAATATTGGTGGAGAATTTACAAAATCTGGAGATCATGAAGTGTTGGAGTCTTGAAACTTTAAGGCGGCTGTTCAACACAATCTTGCTAATAAACTCAACATGGAGAATCTACCGAGCAAATATCAGGGGAGTTTCTCATTTTAATTCTTTTTTTTATTCTCGTATTTAATGTTTTATATAACAACGAGGACGTTGTATAATTCAAGTGGGGGGTGGAATTATAATGTTTACTTATCCAAATTTTCACACTAAAATGCTTAAATTATGCTTAAATTTTTTTTTTCAAATCATACTTTTGAGAAATTACTTGATATATAACCCGCACACAATAACCCTTGTTAGATATTGTGAGGATTTAACCTATCCATTTCCAAATGTTTACCCAAATTCCACAATTTTTATAAGTGTGCCGGTGATGTAGTAGACTTTAGAACTTGGCTTGGTTATCTATTCGAGTCCGCATAATGAGTCTATGGATTTAATAGAGTAACTTGTTTAAATTGGTAAATTTTAGGATTACACCCAAATCGCCTTTACAGGTTGCTTATTAACTAACTATACTGGTTAGTTAACCCTCGTATAAACCTTTGTTTTAGTCTCATTTATGAGTAACGATACACTTGATCAAAAACCGTAGAGCCAATCTTTAGGACTACACCAATTATTCGTTTCGTTACAACTTTACACCTTACGCCTACACTGTTAGATTTTGTTTATTTTACAGTAGCTAGTTGCTTAAAGTATAAAGTTTTGTATTCCCGTGTCTTGTTTCTATTTTGGTCGGTTGTTGAAATTTACACATCGCAAATGGGAATGTATATTATAGTCAAAACTCATGTATTTTTACTACCATCACAATTAATGGTACGTCTGAAGACCGAAAAATTACCGAAGAAATTATTCGGAATTATTTTGATCGTAAAGATGATGAAAATCTACACCCGAGTTTTGTAGTATTAGTTTAGTAAAAAAATAGAAAAATGGCAACAAAAAAAGAAGGAAAGTTTGAAAATAATCGTTTCGCAACTACCGAAGGAATTACACGAATGATCAATTATTCGATGATACAAATCAACGATGTAGAATATTGTATAAAGTAGATGATATCGCCACTTACCTTGTAAAGTATGTAAAGTATGAGATAATTAGGAAGTTGACCGTTACGGGAACGCCAACTTAGGTTGTTGTTTTTTATCTATGATCAAGGTGTTGTAAATAGTTGTGTCTTTATCATGGTAACGGTTGGGAAACAGTGTCTAACAACTTGTATTTTAGGCTTAATCTATTTGTTTCATAATTTTTATATTTATCATCAATTTTATTTCCCTTTCCTAATATTAACCTTGGTTTTTCGCGAATGAGGATGTGTATCGAGCGTGCATGTCTATTCCATCGTTACGGCCATGTCTTGCAGTCTCAGCTGTCTTGTTGGTTTTTTGCTATTAGTGAAAGTTAAAAAGGATCCATACCCTATATTCTTACTATTCCTACTCTTTAGCTTATTCGAGGTGGGAGTGAGCAGTCACATGTGTCTATCCCATCGTTACGGGTGTGTATGTGTGGTCTTTGTCGCCCTCCTAGAATATTGGTATCGATAAAGATTAGTTAGAGTAATCAACCCTAAGCCTTCTCATACAAACCCATATTTACCTTTATAAACTTGTTACTCCTTAGCTTTAGCGGTGGAGATGTGTATCCTTGCCAAGATTATGATAGAATACTCGTCACGACCGAGCAATTGAGTGAATTAGTTACATGTTACCACATAGATTAGTTGAGTGATTTGAGTGTTTTCATCTTCCTATTTCGTGAGGTGTTTGGTTGTGTACTTGTAATAGATCAAATAAATGCTTAACGGAAAATATCCTTAGGGATACATTTTTATAGACTTCTAAAGGCTACTTGAGGACAAGTAGGATTCAAGTGGGGGGATATTTGATGACATCAAATAACGTCTATTTTATAGCATCATTTATCCCATGTATTTAACCCATTTTATATAATTATTGTAAAGAATTGTTACTTAATCGTTTATATTTAAGAATTACAGTAATTATGGAGTACTTAGGCAATATTAGCAAAAGGCGCGCATTCTGGAGCTTAAATGAAGATATTTTATAGATTACTATTCTGAAGACCAATACGCCGTATCCATTAAGGAAGATACGGCGTATCCGTGCCTGTACTTACCAAAGACCACGAAGGAAACAAGCCCAATACGCCGTATCCAGAGAATATCAATACGCCGTATCAAACCGAATTCCAGACCCTATAAATACAAAACTCAAAAACGAGTTTTAAGTGTGCTAAATCATATTCTCAATACCTAAACCATAAAATTTGATTTTCAAAGGAGAAAAAGAGCAGAAGAGGTCGAGCAACGCTATTCATTCCATAGGAGACAACATGTAACTCCATATACTTTAGTAATCGTTCAGTTTTTGGTATCATTCGTTAACTTAGTAGGTTTACCTTGGCTAAATAATTACTTTTGTATCTATTATGACGTTTGAAGGCTAATACCCATTATTATAAAGATCTGAATGTTTGGTATTTGTTTATCTCAATTTCTTGATTTATCGTTGAATGCTTGTTTTTGTTTATCACATGATACTTGTTTACGTGCTTTTGTATGCGACCTATCATTCAACTAGATCTAGTGATACGGACCAAGTAATCTAGAGTCTGGGATAGCTCTCCATATAGTGATTTATATATCTAGAATCATAGGATCACAAGTATTGTCCTTCTAAATCTGTGTCTAGGATACGCTTCGGGCTTAACTAGTTAATTGGATATTGCCAATGGTTTATTGAACGTGTTGACTAGAAGGTGAACCTAGATAATTCGACAAATAACGTACTGATTCCATTGGAAAGTTGGACAAGTAAGACCTACTATGTATAAATCACCGAAAAGGGTAATTGGGTAAAGTCTACAATGAGCTAGGGATTTAACAAGATCACCAAGCTTTAATCTAAGTTTAGATTATAAATCAGCCAATAAGGATGCTTGGTGTGGATGCTTAATTGTGGACAGAATCAAATGTGACTAGGTCCTTAGAAGAAGTCCCCGCCTAAGTCTAAGAATGATACGCAACCATCCAAGAGAAGAAATCATTGCACTTAATAAACAAACCAACGTTCTAATCGGATTAATAATGGTTAATACAGTTTTCTATCATAAGGCTCGACCACTCTTTTATCTTTTGTTAGTTTTCTTTTGTGGGTAAAGTGTCTTAATTTGATATAGTCAACGAATAAAACTCCGAACCAAGTCTCTCAGCTGAAACCTCCGCTTTCACCTGAATAATTAGGATTAGGACTGACATAGGTTTAGCATAGGATTAGAATAGATTAGAACTAACTTAGATTAGTAAACCAAAATATAAATATAAAGAGATATTTAAACCTCTAGCTTTAAAGTTGATGGCATCTAAGCCAAATACCATTCAGGATTGCTATTGTGAGTTCACCATCGACCTGATGGATCAAATGATCCGTACTTTGGCTGAACGTCAGGCTGAAAACAACAGGAAATTTGAGGACACTTCAAGGAACAATCAAAACCAACAACAGCCTTTCAAAAGGCATAATGTGGCACATGCTTACACTGCTGGGCCTGGTGAGAAGAAACCTTACGGAGGATCTAAACTTCTGTGCCCTAACTCCAACTATCACCATGACGAGAAGTGTGCTCCTAAATGCACTAACTGCAAGAGGACTGGCCATTCGGCCCAGGACTGCAGAAGCCAGTGTGCTGCTGCTAACAACAACCAGAGAGCCCAAGTGACAAATTAAAGAGTTCTTACTTGCTTTGAGTGTGGAGATCAAGGTCATTTCAAGAATAACTGTCTGAAGTTAAGGAACAAGAATCAGGGAAATCAGGCCGGAAATGGTAATGTTGTAGCAAGAGCTTATGTTGTGGGAACTGCAGGGAAAAACCCAGATGCCAATGTTGTTACGGGTATGTTTCTCCTAAAAAAACCGTTATCTTTTTGATTTTATTTGATACTAGTGCCGATAGGAGTTTCATATCTACTGCATTTAGTTCTTTGATTGATATCATCCCAACTAGAATAGACCATGGTTATGACGTCGAGTTAGCTGACGATAGAATAATTTGGGTTAATACACTTATACGGGGTTGCACTTTAAATTTTCTGAATCATCCATTCAACATCGACTTAATTCCCGTATGAGATGTATTTTTTGACGGCCATAATTGTCATGGACTGGTTATCTAAATACATGCCGTAATGTTTGTGATGAGAAACTTGGATTTGTGTTCCCTTTTGGTAACAAAAAATTTTATTTTTTCATGTGACGGATGCGACAAAGAACAGGACACGAGTCTCGATTAAACATCATCTCGTTCACCAAAACACAAAAGTATTTGCTGAAGGGATGTCCAATCTTTTTTGCACATGTTACCTACGTAATAAGACTGTAATAACAAGTCAGGAAAGGAGAAGCGACATGCATAGATGTACTGATTGTTTGATATTTTCCGGCGAGAGTATTCCGGACTTGTTCGGTATGATTCACAAACCCGACAAGAGAATTTCAAATCGATTAGGTACCATAAGTGTTTGCACCTGTAACTATTCCTCGAGTAAATGATAACAACCCCCCTGAGTCTTGCTTATACTACTACTATAACGATTAGGTACTCTGCCTAGGGAGTTGTAAAACTTCTTGTTGAAGTCTAACGACGACCGCATCAATAAGCTAACGGTGAAGAACCATTATCTGCTACCAAGGATTGATGATTTGTTCGATCAACTTCATAGGTCGAGTGTCTACTCGAAGATCGATCTGAGATCGGGTTATCATCAACTAAGAGTTCGAGAAAAAGACATCCCGAAGACCGCATTCAGAACTTGATATGGACTTTTTAAATTTCAAGTTATGCCATTTGGTTTGACTAACAGACCGGTTGTATTTATGGACCTCATGAATCGGGTGTGCAAACCATATCTAGATAAATTCGGGATTGTCTTTATTGATGATATTCTGATCTACTCAAAGAGAAAGCAAGAGCACGAAGAGCATCTCAAGTTAATCTTGGAATTGCTTAAGAAGTAAGAGTTGTATGCAAAATTTTCTAAATGTGAATTTTGGATTCCAAAAGTACAGTTCCTTGGTCACGTGATTGACAGTAAGGGCATTCACGTAGATCCCGCCAAGATCGAGTCCATTAAAGATTGGGCATATCCTAAGACACCAACGGAGATTCGTCAACTTTTAGGTCTTGCCGGTTACTATCGAAGGTTCATTAAAGGATTTTCGAAGATCTCCAAATCAATGACCAAGCTAACACAAAAGAAGGTCGTGTTTGATTCGGGTGACAAATAAGAAGCAGCTTTACAATTGTTGAAAGAGAAGTTGTGCAGTGCACCTATCTTGGCTTTACCTGAAGGAGCCGAGAACTTTATTGTTTATTGTGATGCTTCGCATAAGGGATTAGGTGATGTGTTAATGTAGAACGAGAAGGTGATTGCTTATGCATCACGTCAATTGAAGATTCATGAGAAGAATTACATGACTCATGATCTGGAGTTAGGAGCAGTAGTGTTCGCTCTGAAGATTTGGAGGCACTATTTGTATGGAACAAAGTGTACCGTGTTCACTGATCATAAAAGTTTGCAACATATCCTTGATTAGAAGGAATTGAACATGAGGCAACGTCGTTGGTTAGAGTTGCTCAGTGATTACGATTGTGAGATTCGTTATCACTCGAGAAAAGCTAATGTATTGGCAGACGCTTTGTTCAGGAAAGAATGAATTAAGCCATTACGGGTTCGAGCCTTAGTTATGACTATTAGTTTGGATCTTCCCAAGCAAATTTTGGAAGCTCAGACTGAGACAAGAAAGCCTGAAAACCTTGTGGCTGCAGATGTGGGAGGTATGCTCAAGGAAAGGAACCCTGATAACCCTAAACAAGAAAGGTTGGAACCACGTACAGACGGAACGCTGTGCATGAATAACAGAAGTTGGCTGCCGTGTTATGGAGGCCTAAGGGCTTTGATAATGCATGAGTCCCACAAGTCAAAATATTTTGTTCATCCGGGTTCCGACAAGATGTACCAGGACATAAAGAAGTTATATTGGTGGCCTAACATGAAAGCCGACATTACCACCTATGTTAGCAAATGTTTGACATGTTTAAAGGTCAAAGCTGAACACCAAAAACCATTTGGTTTGTTGGTGCAACATGAAATTCCTAAATGGAAGTGGGACAATATCACTATAGATTTTGTCACGAAGCTCCCAAGGACGTCAAGTGGTCATGATACTATTTGGGTAATTTTGGATCGACTTACCAAGTCTGCATACTTTTTACCGATGAGGGAAAATGACTCCATGGAAAAATTGGCAAGGCTGTACTTGAAAGAAGTGGTCACGAGACATGGAATACCAGTTTTGATCATTTGTGACCGTGACAGCAGGTTTACATCAAACTTCTAGAGAGCATATCAAAAGGCTTTGGGTATTCGTTTGGATATGAGTACGGCATACCATCCGCAGACTGATGGACAAAGCGAAAGGACCATTCAGACATTAGAAGATATGTTACGTGCTTGCGTGATAGACTTTGAGAATGGTTAGGAAAGACACTTGCCATTGATTGTGTTTTCGTACAACAATAGCTATCATACTAGCATTAAAGCTGCCCCATTTGAGGCACTTTATGGTCGGAAGTGTCGATCACCTGTGTGTTGGGTCGAGGTCAGAGACGCTCAGCTCATCGGTCCAGAACTTATTCACGAGACAACCAAGAAAATTGTTCAAATCTAACAAAGAATTCAAGCCGCTTATGATTGCCAGAAGAGTTACGCCAATGTGAGGCGTAAGCCTTTGTAATTTCAAGTTGGCGATCGAGTCATGTTGAAGGTATCACCTTGGAAAGGGGTTATATATTTTGGCAAACGAGGAAAGTTAAACCCGAGGTACATTGGGCCTTTAAAGGTATTAGCCCAAGTGGGAGACGTTGCTTATGGACTCGAACTTCCACAACAACTAAGCAGGGTTCATAGCACATTTCATGTATCCAATCTAAAGAAATGTTTATCTGACGAGCCATTGGCAATTCCGTTGGATGAATACACAATGATGACAAACTCCACTTCATTGAAGAACTAGTGAAAATTATGGATCGTGAAGTTAAGCGGTTGAAGCAAAGCCGCGTTCCCATTCTTAAAGTTCGATGGAACTCTAGGATAGGTCCTGAGTTCACATGGGAACGCGAAGATCAATTCAAGAAGAAGTATCCACACCTCTTCACCAATCGCGCATCTTCATCCAATGTTACGTCTTAAAGATTTGAGGACAAAGCTCTTTTAATGGGAGGAGACTGTAACATCCTGTTATTTCAGGTCATTTTACGACTTCATATATTCCATTATTTATTTTTAGACTTTTACGCGTTTACTTTTAATTTTTATCGGTAAGTTAAATCGCGTAAACTAAAAATCAACGATCAACGTAAACGGGCACCAAACAAATAAAAGTTTACGTCAAGCAAGCATTATATTATTTTTACGAAAGTAATAATTAAATTTTTATATTTTATTTTTATTGGTTACGTAAAACGTTTACGTTTCGCAATAAAATACATTTAGGCATACACGGAAGCACCAATACCTATCTATACTCAACCAAATACCCACAATTATACCCAATACTTAAAAATTATATATTTCCTTATACATATACATATATAACCGGATATAGAGATGGAAATCACAAAGATATTTTGACTTTTTCAATTAACATGTGTTGTTATAACTTTCAAGTAACCTTTTTACATCTACTAACTCTCTTACACTAGTTCTTACATCAAGCAAACTTCCATACCTTCTTACACCAAAACCATACCTCCTCCCTAATTTTTTGGATCTTGTCTTTGATATTTAAAGTATAAAAGGCATCATATTCTAACACTTTCATTCACATAACATTTCAAACTAGCAAAAGTTAACCAAAAACTCTCCCACCTCTACAATAGGCCACGGCTTACTCATCACCCCTAAATAAATTCATAGCTTTGATTTCTAAGGTAATACAAGTATAATAGGGTTGATATTAATCATATCTAAGGTATTACAAAGGGTATTAGAAGCTTGTTGGGTGATTATAAGGGTTTACAAGTATAAGAAAACTAGGGTTTTCTTGTTTTGGAAGCTTGAGTTTTCTTGATAAGTTAGGGTTTAGACTTTGTTTCTCTTCATCATCCATCTTGTTAAGGTCTTCTAAGAACCCTAAACTTTTCAATATGTTAATTTCATGTTTTATATAATTGCTATGTAGTTAATCATCACCTAGTTATATTTTATCATGTTTATAAAATATTACAAGTTTATGTAAACTCAAGAAATACTTGTTCATGGTTAATATGATGTTAAAACATAAGGACATGTTTTGTTTAAGGATTTACAAGCAATTGATAATTTATATAATTATTGTTTAAGTTATGGTTAATTATTTATTTATAAAGTGTATATAAATAAATAAATATGTTGGACATTTTTCTTAGACACATTCTTGGACATATATTAGAGGACTATAAATATACACAAGTTAGTGTATTAATCATAAATTAGAGGACTTGTAGTAATTTATTTAAGTTAAAAACTTATAAAAACAAGTTTGTGAAATTTATAAAAACCTGTTGTTTTAAATTCGAAGTTATAATATTTATTTTATATTTTATAAAAGTACTACATATTATGAGGATCGTAAGCATGTAAAGCACTCGAAAATCCGAATAATAACAAAGGAGTTATGGAATTTATAAGTTTACGATAATTAAGGTTTTTATTAAATTAATTTTATAAGATAAGTTACTGTTCATAACAGAAGGTTTTTGGAAAATATATTTCTTGGATAGAACTTTTAATTACGAATCCGTGCATATAAGGATTGCTAAAAACGGAATTAAAATGCATAAGTTATAATGTTTATAAGATTACAAGGATTAAATATATAAAAATAGTTTTATATAATTTATAAAAACAGTAAAAGTTACTGTTCATAAGTAGCTAAATTTTCATAAATATAATATTTTGTTAAATCTTCTTAATACGAAACCGTGGACATAAAAACGTATAAAACAGAGTTAAAACGAAAAAGATATAAAGTTTATAAAACCTTATGCACTATTTTTATACTTGTGCACTATTTCCTGACATGAATAGTGTTGGTTCGTTTATAATAAAAACTTTACAAAATGATGTGGTATCACTTATATAATATTTATACATGTTTTTAACTTTATAAATATTATTTTACAAGACGATTGAATTATTACACGATGACTTTATATAAATAATAAAAACATTAAATCGAGTATTTTTAACAAATGATCAATTGTTGGACAAGTATACTATTTTTACAAATACAAGTACATGGACATTTATTTTTCAAAGTACAAATTTATATTGTTTAATTATATAAGTTAAACAAACATGTTTAGATGGTGATGTAACTATATAGAATTATATGTGGTGTTAGCTATTCAAAGTACATTGTACTCATACGACCTATATTTAATTAGGTTGCATTCGGACAATACGTGATGATTTTGATATTTGATTTATATATTAAATGCATTCGATGAGGAGAGTTCATAGCCCCATTTTTATACAATTCCAATGATTTACAATTCTTGAGGTGAGAAACATGCATTGTTTTACGATTGGATGCAAGTACACTTTTATACAAATTACGTGTTTGCCTAAGTAGCTATAGCCCACTATACCCATGAATCATGAACTGTTAATTACTGGATTGTAAGCGCGAATGTTATGAATAGATCTATTTGGGATTGACATCCCCGTTCGGGTGAGTAGCGCTCATTAGTTTCGGAGGTACCGAAACGACGAATGTATACCATGTCGGAACAATTTGGATGTTGCGGGTTGAAAATCTACACGGGCACATTATTTGCATTAATTTGCATACATATATGTTGTAGCTTCAGTGTCATGAGCTTAGTGCATTTCGTAATTACTTTTGAGATATTGTATGTGTTACATGTCTGACACTTGGAAATCTTGCGGTCCTACTTTATACATTACTTAAATCTGTGAATTCACCAACTTTATGTTGACGTTTTAAAGCATGTTTTTCTCAGGTCATTAAGGTACGAGACAAGGATACATTGGTGGTCGTTATTTTGGATGTCATTGCATAAAGATTTAGAAGCATTACATTTTGGAGATATTTGTTATGTTTTAAAATCTTTACATTTACAAGTGAACATGTTAAGCCGTTATGCTTTTGTAAGAAACAACTTTAATTAAATCCAGGGTATCATTTTAAACGACTCATTTAGAGGTTGTTCTCATATCTTGTGCTATTGATCTATGAAGTAACACTCTCAGACCCATAATCTGATGCGACCCTATTTGGGGGTGTTATAGATTGGTATCTAGAGCAAAGGTTATAGAGAACTAGGTCAAATGTTTTGCTTGGACTATAACCGTTTTTAAACATTGTATCATACAAAACGTTTTCACGGGACATGCATACACTATTTGTTTGCATGAGTTGGTTATACTAGATGCTTGCATGATTAATATACGTGTTTATATTATATTGCGTATATTACTACTGGTCTTATATAATATACTTATATAAATTTTTATTATTGTTTCAGATTAGTCATGTCATCAGACGTCGCATCATCTACAGTTACCTACACTTCTGTTTCCTCTGAGGCACGATCATGGAGTATCCCGACTGAGGATCTTTACGAGGAGGCTGCCCGACAGGCATTGGGGCAGGTACCACCTTCTCCAGAGTATGTGCCTGACCCTATAGAGCTGTAGGATCATGTACCAGTATACGTTCTGGAGCCAGATTACCCAGAGTACCTTGCCCCACCTGATGATGAGATCCTTGTGGAGGATCAGCCTTTACCCGTTGATGCCTCACTGATAGCCTTGTCACCGGGCTACATTGTTGTCTCTGATCCAGAGGAGGATGAGGAGGATCCTACCGACTATCCTGTCGACGGAGGAGACAATGATGATGATGATGAGTCATCCGATGATGACGATGATGATAATGATAAGGTTGAGGAGGATGATGATGAGGAGGAGGAGCACCTAGCTTCGACCGACTCTTCTGTTATACCTAATGTTGATCATGTCCCTTCCGCTAAAGAGATAGAGCCATTCGAGACCGATGAGTCTGCAGCTACACCACCACCACCACCTGCATACCGTACTACTCCTAGAATGTCTGTCCAAACCCAGACACCTATACCATTTCCTTCCGAGGAAGAGGTTGCTAGACTTCTTTCCTTACCTACTCTACCACCATCCCCACTCACTCCATTATCATCACCACCCACCAGTCCTACCTATGCTAAGGCACTGCTGGGTTGTAGAGCGGCCATGATGAGAGCCACACCATCACCTATACTATTACCACCATCCTTTCTACCCTTACTTATCCGACCCCCACATACCAGAGCAACCATGGCTCAGATGAGAGCTGCAGCACCATCCACCTATTATTTACTACTTCTATTAAGGGCACCACCATTGTTACCTATACCATTACTTGCACCATCCACTAGCCGCAGAGCTGATATTCCTGGGGCTGACATGCTGCTTTGAAAAAGCTACTACTTACTACTCCCATACCTAGATTTGAGGTTGAGGAGAGTTCTGTTGTTGCTGTTGCTAGACAGCCGGGATCTACTGTGGCTCGTAGGGTCGATCATAGTTTTGTGGATAATGTGGATGCCAGTATCTGAGATACTAAAAGGAGGACTATGGCTTCTATAGAGGTAGGCAACTTGAGGGTCAGTTACTAGGAAGATGTTTATAAGAGAGAGAGTTTGGAGTTCTATTCACGACATTAGGAGGCTCAGGAGGATCGTGTTGCTGTGAGAGCTAAGATTGAGATATTGAGGAAAGAGAGGCTTTCTTACGAGCAAGAGAGTAGTGAGACCCGTCAGGCCTTGGCTAGGTCTAAGGCTCTCAACATAACATTAGAGGCACGGGTTGCAGTTTTAGAGACTTTGGCGTATCACCATGAGTGGCAGCGTCAGGATGCCGATGATCACGCGACTAGAGCCATCATGCATATCTAGGCATTGGAGGCTGGAGCACGCATTGATACATAGGAGGACACTGGTAGTAGTAGTTAGTGTTGTACCATTTGTAGCTATCCTATATAGCCTGCTAAGTGTTATGGGATTACTCCCAGCTAGTAGGCTGTATGGATCTTTTGTTCATCATCTAGCTATCATGTATGGCATGCTAAGTATTATGGGTGACCCCAGCTAGAATTGCCTTAGGTTTTTATTTTTCATTTTGTATCTCATGTACTGGTCATTTATGACCAAGATCTATCTTATCATGTATATTATCGAATTTATTATGAATGAATGTCGATTTATTTACATCATTGTTGACTTCACTTTAGTTGTATATTTCACTGTGTTGTGATATCGTTTAATTTATTATGCATACGTCATGTCGCGTTTATGATTGTTTGAAATCTAACGTGTATTATATTTCTTGTGATTTTGAAGAAAATGCCACCAAAGAGAACTACCGTAACCACCACCACCACACATGTGACCGATGCTCAACTTAAGGCACTGATTGCCTGAGGAGTTGCCGATGCATTGGCAGAAATTGAAGAAAATAGAACCAGCAGAAATGGCAATGACAGCTATGATTCTGGAACTGGTAGCAGAAGAACAGAGCGAGCTGCTCGTGAGTGCAACTACAGTGACTACCTCAAATGTCAACCCCTAAATTTCAAGGGTACTAAAGGAGTTGTTGGTCTTACTCAGTGGTTCGAAAAGATGGAATTTGTCTTTCGTATCAGTAACTACATAGTCGCATGTCAAATCAAGTTCTCTACTTGTACTCTCTAGGGAAAAGCTTTAACGTGGTAAAACTCCCACGTTAAGACTGTTGGCCATGATGTTGCATATGCAATGACATGGAAAGCATTAAAAAGATAATGACTAATAAATACTGCTTGAGAGGTGAGATTAAGAAGCTGGAAATTGATTTATGGAACTTAAAGGTGAAGGGCACTGATGTGGAAAGCTATAGCCAACATTTTCAAGAGTTGGCATTGATGTGCGATAGGATGTTTTCTGAGGAATCCGATGAGATTGAAAAGTATGACGGTGGTCTGCCCGACATGATTCATGGAAGTATGATGGCATCTAAGCCAAAGACCATGTAGGATGCTAATGAGTTCACCATCGAACTGATGGATCAAAAGATCTGTACTTTGGCTGAACGTCAGGCTAAAAACAAAAGGAAATTTGAGGACACTTCAAGGAACAATCAATACCAACAGCAGCCTTTCAAAAGGCATAATGTGGCACGGGCTTACACTGTTAGGCCTGGTGAGAAGAAACCTTACGGAGGATCTAAACCTCTGTGCCCTAAGTGCAACTATCACCATGACGGGCAGTGTGCTCCCAAATGCACCAACTGCAAGAGGACTGGCCATTCGGCCCGGGACTGCAGAAGCCATCCTGCTACTACCAACAACAACCAGAGAGCCCAAGGGACAAATCAAAGAGTTCTCACTTTCTTTGAGTGTGGAGCTCAGGGCCATTTCAAGAATAACTGTCCAAAGTTAAGGAACAAGAATCAGGGAAATTAGGCCGGAAATGGTAATGCTGTGGCAAGAGCTTATGTTGTGGGCACTGCAGGGAAAAACTCGGATGCCAATGTTGTTACGGGTATGTTTCTCCTAAACAATCATTATGCTTTGATTTTATTTGATACTGGTGCCGATAGGAGTTTCGTATCTACTGCATTTAGTTCTTTTATTGATATCATCCCAACTACACTAGACCATGGTTATGACGTCGAGTTAGATGACGGTAGAATAATTTTGGTTAATACACTTATACGGGGTTGCACTTTGAATTTTCTGAATCATCCATTCAACATTGACTTAATGCCCGTAGAGATGGGTAGTTTTGACATCATAATTGGCATGGACTGGTTATCTAAATATCATGCCGTAATCATTCGTGATGAGAAACTGGTTCACGTTCCCTTTGGAAATGAAATTTTAATTTTTCGTGGTGACGGAAGCGACAACGGACGCGAGTCTTGATTAAACATCATCTCGTGCACCAAAACACAGAAGTATTTGCTGAAGGGATCTCCCATCTTTTTGCATATGTTACCACAAAGAATACTGAAGACAAGTCAGAGGAGAAGCGACTTGAAGATGTACCGATTGTTCGAGATTTTCCCGAAGTATTTCTTGAGGACTTTCCGGGTATTCCACCAACCCGACAAATGGAATTTCAAATCGATTTAGTACCTAATGTTGCACCTGTAGCACGGGCGCCTTATCGATTAGCTCCATCTGAGATGAAAGAATTGTCAGATCAACTGCAGGAACTTTACAACAATGGCTTCATAAGACCTAGTTTCTCACCTTGGGGAGCTCCGGTCTTGCTTGTCAAGAAGAAGGTAGGATCATTCCGGATGTGCATCGATTACCAGGAATTAAATAAGCTAACGGTGAAGAACCATTATCCGCTACCAAGGATTGCGTAGGGGACGTAGACAAGCTAATGCGGTGCTATCGCGCTCGCCACACCCCCCGCCCCGTCGCCCACGAGTGTAATGATATGATACATTTTTGAAGATTGGATATAGAGAAAATTTAAGTGAAAGATTTAGGTGTTGTGTGGAAGACTATGGAGGATAAATATGTATTTAATGGAGGGAGGACGTGGCGTCACTGTTCATGAACGTTGAGGTCAAGTTTTATCTTATATAAAAGAATAAAGAACACTCACCTCTTCATTAAAACCATTCGGAAGGCTACTCAAACTAAATTTAAAGGACAATACTCTTTTAACACGGGGTGAATATTACAATTCAATTTTCAATCTTGTTATGTTCATATATATTCAACTATTTATTTAAACTTCTAAGCTTTACTTTAAATATTCATCTTTAGGTTTAAATCGCGTAAACTAAAAATCAACAATCAACGTAAACGGGCACCAAACAAATAAAAGTTTACGTCAAGCAAGCATTCATAATTTTTTTTACGAAAGTAATAATTAACTTTTTATATTTTATTTTTATTGGTTACGTAATTGTTAGTTTCATAATAAAATACTTTAGGCTATTCACAGAAGCACAATACATATATATACTCAAACCAAATACCCACAATTATTAATCTAATATCCAAAAATTATTTATTTTCACACACACACGACCACACACACTCAACCACACACGCCTACCACCATCTTATATGATATATATATATATATATATATATAATATATACTATATATTTATATTATATATTACATTATGTTATAGGTTAGGGGGAAAACACAAAGATATTTATTTTTGACTTTGTAACCAACATGTGTTTTAATAGACTTCCAGCAACCTCCTTAGGAACATCTACTCACTTCAGATTACATTATACTAGTCTTTCAATAGTACCTATAACTATTTCTTGCACAATTCTATTAATTCCCTAAGTTTCATGGTTATGTTCACTAGATATTTTGGTGTTATTTAAGCCATCCTATTACATGTCTCACATACACTCACAAACTAGTAAAAAGAAACAACATTCTATGCTTGTTTCTGCTAACAATTCGTATTTTGATCATGTACGACGCGTATTTAATTCATATTATTTTTTTTCTTATCGTACGCGTTTACTTTGTAATTTTGATCGTTACGTTTAAATCGGTTAAACTAAAAAAAAATAAAAATCAATGTAATCGGGCCACCAAACGAATTTAAGTTTACGTCAAGAAATCATTATATTATTATTACTAAAGTAACAATTCACTTATTATGTTTTATTTTTATTGGTTACGTAAAGCGTTTACGTTTCACGATAAATTAAGTTTAGGCATTCC
This sequence comes from Tanacetum coccineum, assembly GCA_026074375.1. Classification (NCBI taxonomy): domain Eukaryota; kingdom Viridiplantae; phylum Streptophyta; class Magnoliopsida; order Asterales; family Asteraceae; genus Tanacetum; species Tanacetum coccineum. Next base: position 71,190 of record BQNB010004806.1, read on the forward strand.
CGGAACTACAAAAATAAATCTACGCTTCAACAAATAAACTATTTTTAATTATAATGACCAAGTTTATAAAAATTTACTTCGCACCACCTTTTTCCTCTACTCCATACATTATAATGAGACGCCCCATTTACTAGGAAATAGAAACCAGACATATAAATTACAAGTCTTATTCTTTACTTTTAACTTAACAACAAATATCAAGTATATACTTGCACTTTATACTTTAACATTTACTCAAGTATACTTTCATTTTTCCTATCAAGTTAGATTACTAGCCAGACTAGACCATTTCCTCTTTCCATGGATCAACCCTCTGTAATTAGGGGGACCAAGGGACCAAAGACTAGTGGTTTGACCACTAGTCTTCCTTAAGACCATCATTTGTGTTCCAAAGACTAGTCTTGGTCTTTGATTTCCATCTTTGAATTCCTTTGTATATCTATATATATATTATATTTATATATATGTGTCTCATGTAAATACAAGTGATAACAATACAGCAACTCTTATAACACTTAGAGAAAAATCAACAAATCCTGCCTCCCTTTTGATGCTTAATAACCTACGGATCAAAAGCCCATCCCACACAAACCATACAAATTTTTCTACCACTTATAAAAGCATTAATACAACATATCTAAGACCTACTAAGATGGTTTGAAGGTTTGGTTAAGCCTTTACAAGTGTTAAGCAAGAATAATGGAAGATTAGGGTTTAGGTTTCAAGATCTTGCAGCTAGGGTTTTATAACTCTAAACAGGTTCTAGAGATTGTGTTGGTTATCTTATTACATCACTTCTAAGGTCATCTAAACCTCGTTATGTATTTAAATAATACGGTTTTTATGTTTATATGAGTTCTATACTAGTAAATTCACCACTTTGGAGATGTTTAACTTGTAAAAGTAAATTTTTTTGTTAAGACTCATGATTTTATGAACTTCTACAACATGTTATATGTATATAAAAATGGATCATGACTTATAATATGTAATACAAGTATTTATGTAATAAGTATTGGAAAATTGTGATAATTTTTAGTTTATAAGGTATATATAAACAAGTTTATAGTTATGGAATACCTAATTATTATTAAGGGCTATTTTGGTTGAAAATCCCCACGTGCAGATGGAACGTTGTGCTTGAATAACAGAAGTTGGTTGTCGTGTTATGGTGACCTAAGGGCTTTGATAATGCATGAGTCCCACAAGTCGAAATATTCTGTTCATTCGGGTTTCGACAAGATGTACCAGGACATGAAGAAGTTATATTGGTGGTCCAACATGAAAGCCGACATTACCACCTATGTTAGCAAATGTTTGACATGTTTAAAGGTCAAAGCTGAACACCAAAAACCATCTGGTTTGTTGGTGCAACCTGAAATTCCTAAATGGAAGTGGGACAATATCACTATGGATTTTGTCACCAAGCTCCCAAGGATGTCAAGTGGTCATGATACTATTTGGGTAATTGTGGATCGACTTACCAAGTCTACACACTTTCTACCGATGAGGGAAAATGACTCCCAAGACAAATTGGCAAGAATGTACTTGAAAGAAGTGGTCACGAGACATGGAATGCCAGTTTCAATCATTTGTGACCGAGACAACAGGTTTACGTTAAACTTCTAGAGAGCATATCAAAAGGCTTTGTGTACTCGTTTGGATATGAGTACAGCATACCATCCGCAGACTGATGGACAAAGCGAAAGGACCATTCAGACATTAGAAGATATGTTACGCGCTTGCGTGATAGACTTTGGGAATGGTTGGGAAAGACACTTGCTGCTGATTGAGTTTTCGTACAACAACAGTTATCATACTAGCATTAAAGCTGCCCCATTTGAGGCACTTTATGGTCGGAAGTGTCGATCACCTGTGTGTTGGGCCGAGGTCAGAGTCGCTCAGCTCACCGGTCCAGAACTTATTCACGAGACAACCGAGAAGATTATTTAAATCAAACAAAGAATTCAAGCCACTCGTGATCGCCAGAAGAGTTATGCCGATGTGAGGAGTAAGCCTTTGGAATTTCAAATTGGCGACCGAGTCATGTTGAAGGTATCACCTTGGAAAGGGGTTATCTATTTTGGCAAATGGGGAAAGTTAAACCCGAGGTATATTGGGTCTTTCAAGGTATTAGCCCAAATAGGAGACGTTGCTTACAGACTCGAACTTCAATAACAACTAAGCAGGGTTCATAGCACATTTCATGTATCCAATCTAAAGAAATGTTTATCTGACGAGCCGTTGGATGAAATATACATTGATGACAAACTCCACTTTGTTGAAGATCTAGTGGAAATTATGGATCATAAATTGAAGCGGTTGAAGCAAAGCCGCATTCCCATTATCAAAGTTTGATGGAATTCTAGGAGAGGTCCTGAGTTCACATGGGAACGTAAAGATCAATTCAAGAAGAAGTATCCACACCTCTTCACCAATCGCGCATCTTCATCCAATGCCACGTCTTAAAGCTTTGAGGACAAAGCTCTTTTAACGGGAGGAGACTGTAACATCCTGTTATTTCAGGTCATTTTACGACTTCAATTATTCCATTATTTATTTTTAGACTTTTACGCGTTTCCTTATACATATACATATACATATATAACCGGATATAGAGATGGAAATCAAAAAGATATTTTGACTTTTTCAATTAACATGTGTTGTTATAACTTTCAAGTAACCTTTCTTACATCTACTAACTCTCTTACACTAGTTCTTACATCAAGCAAACTTCCATACCTTCTTACACCAAAACCATACCTCCTCTCTAATTTTTTGGATCTTGTCTTTGATATTTCAAGTATAAAAGGCATCCTATTCTAACACTTTCATTCACATAACATTTCAAACTAGCAAAAGTTAACCAAAAACTCTCCCACCTCTACAATAGGCCACGGCTAACTCCTCACCCCTAAATAAATTCATAGCTTTGATTTCTAAGGCAATACAAGTATACTAGGGTTGATATTAATCATATCTAAGGTATTACAAAGGGTATTGGAAGCTTTGTTGGGTGATTATAAGGGTTTACAAGTATAAGAAAACTAGGGTTTTCTTAGGGTTTTCTTGTTTAGGAAGCTTGGGTTTTCTTGATAAGTTAGGGTTTAGACTTTATTTCTCTTCATCATCCATCTTGTTAAGGTCTTCTAAGAACCCTAAACTTTTCAATATGTTAATTTCATGTTTTATATAATTGCTATATAGTTAATCATCACCTAGTTATATTTTATCATGTTTATAAAATATTACAAGTTTATGTAAACTCAAGAAATACTTGTTCATGGTAAATATGATGTTAAAACATAAGGACATGTTTTGTTTAAGGATTTACAAGCAATGGATAATTTATATAATTATTGTTTAAGTTATGGTTAATTATTTATTAATAAAGTGTATATAAATAAATAAATATGTTGGACATTTTTCTTGGACACATTCTTGGACATATATTAGAGGACTATAAATATACACAAGTTAGTGTATTAATCATAAATTAGAGAACTTGTAGTAATTTATTTAAGTTAAAAACTTATTAAAACTTATAAAAACAAGTTTATGAAATTTATAAAACCTACTGTTTTAAATTCAAAATTATAATATTTATTTTATATTTTATAAAAATACTACATATTATGAGGATCGTAAGCATATAAAGAACTCGAAAATCTAAATTATAACGAAGGAGTTATGGAATTTACAAGTTTACGATAATTAATGTTTTTATAAAAATAATTTTATAAAATAAGTTACTGTTCATAATAGAAGGTTTTTGGAAAATATATTACTTGGATAGAACTTTTAATTACGAATCCGTGCATATAAGGATCACTAAAAACGGAATTAAAATGCATAAGTTATGATGTTTATAAGATTACAAGGATTAAATATATAAAAATAGTTTTATATAATTTATAAAAACAGTAAAAGTTACTGTTCATCAGTAGCTAAATTTTCATAAATATAATATTTTGATAAATCTTCTTAATACGAAACTGTGGACATATAGAACGTATAAAACAGAGTTAAAACAAAAAATATATAAAGTTTTTAAAACCTTATGCACTATTTTTATACTTGTGCACTATTTCCTGACATGAATAGTGTTGGTTTGTTTTTAATAAAAAAATTACAAAAAGATGTGGTATCACTTATATAATATTTATACATGTTTTTAACTTTATAAATATTATTTTACAAGATGATTGAACTATTTATACGATGACTTTATATAAATAATAAAAACATTAAATCGAGTATTTTTAACAAATGATCAATTGTTGGACAAGTATACTATTTTAACAATTACAAGTACATGGACATTTATTTTTTAAAGTATAAATTTATTTAATTATATAAATTAAACAAACATGTTTAGGTGGTTATGTAATTATATAGAATTATATGTTGTGTTAGCTATTCAAAGTACATTGTACTCATACGACCTATATTTAATTAGGTTGCATTCGGACTATACGTGACGATTTTTATATTTGATTTATATATCAAATACATTCACTGAGGTGAGTTCATAGCCCCATTTTTATACAATTCCAATGTTTTACAATTCTCGGGGTGAGAAACATGCATTGTTTTACGATTGGATGCAAGTACACTTTTATACAAATTACGAGTTTGCCTAAGTAGCTATAACCCACTATGCCCATGAATCATGAACTGTTAATTACTGGATTATAAGCGCGAATGTTATGAATAAATCTATTTGGGATTGACATCCCCGTTTGGGTGAGTAGCACTCACTAGTTTCGAAGGTACCGAAACAACGAATGTATACCATGTCGGAACAATTTGGATGTTGCGGGTTGAACATCTACACGGGCACATTATTTTCATTAATTTGCATACATATATGTTATAGCTTTAGTATCTTGAGCTTAATGCATTTCATAATTACTTTTGAGATTTTATATGTGTTACATGTCTCACACTTGGAAATCTTGCGGTCATACTTTATACATTACTTAAAAGTGAGAATTCATCAACTTTATGTTGAAGTTTTAAAGCATATTTTTCTCTAGGTCAATAAGGTACGAGGCAAGGATACATTGGTGGTTGTTATTTTGGATGTCATTGCATAAAGATTTAGAAGCATTACATTTTGGGGATAAATGTTATGTTTTAAAAATTTTACATTTACAAGTGAACATGTTAAGCCGTTGTGCTTTTGTAACAAACAACTTTAATTAAATCCAATGTATCATTTTAAACGACTCATTTAGAGGTCGTTCTCATATCTTGTGCTATTGATCTATGAAGTAACACTCTCAGACCCATATTCCGCTGCGACCCTATTTGGGTGTGTTACAAAGTTCATACGGTATTTTGTTGTGATGTTTTCATATTAATGATTGGTTTTGAGTATAGCAAGCTGTTGTGACTGCTTCTGTCCAGAGAAATAACAAAGCCTTTAAAAAGATCAACATGGTGCGAGAAGTTTCCACTAAAGTATGGTTTCGTCTTTCGACAACGCCATTCTATTGTAGAGTGCGAGCAACGGATGTTTGATGTGAGATTCTGACTTCTTCATAATAAGCTCTTAGTGTCTGATTGACAAATTTTGTGCCATTATCAGTCATGATGTTACGAACGGTTGCATTCAGACGAACTTGAATCATTTTGAGAAATTTAATCACGAACTCTCAAACTTCATCCTTTGATAGTAGAAATTTACCCTTGTAAACCGAGAATAATCATGAACGATAACCAATATATATTTTCTCCCATTGATACTTTGAATCCTCATTAGCCCGCAAAGATCCATATGTAACAAATAGAGTTTTTCTTGAATGAAGTCTTCAGCTTTGGGTTTTTAGGAGTGTTTCTTGCTTTTACCAAGAGCACAGGTAGAGCACAAGTGATCCTTCTGATACTTTAGTTTTGGAAGTCCTCGGTCGAGACCTTGTTTGGCAAGAGAAGTGATATAATCAAAGTTTAAATGAGATAATCTTCGATGCCACAACCAAGACTTGGTGTATAAGTTTGAACCCCTTAATCCCTTGAGTAGATCAACACCTTCTAGGTCACGAATGAAGCAGGTGTGTTTGTGAAAAGCTACTTCGAGATCTGATGTGTGCTAAAACACACATCTTTTATAACCCGGAAAACACTATTAATTGGACCAAAAACATGAAATATGCTTAATATTATTGCAAATATGTTTGGTTTGTGTTTTTATGTCTTGCAGGTACTAACGATTGAAAATGAAGCAAAAACAGGTATTTTCGGGTTCGTTTCGATCAAGAGTACTTATTATTTGAAGTCAAGACGAAGTCGTTAATATGCCACGAGCACTCCATTGGAAAGAGCGCGAAATTTCGAGTCCGACGGTGCCTTCATTTTTATTTGGCCGGCCCGATACCATTTATATGGGTCGGACCGACCTATATTATTAAAGGCTCAAGACTAGACAAATTATTAAAAGAAAACCATAAATGAGACTCAAAGCCCAGGTTTGGAAGTGAATCTGGCCCAGTTATGAAACAACATTAAAAACGCAGGCCCATGTTGTAGCTTATCAATACAGGCCTAATATTAGAAGAGAAGACTCGGCCCGCTTCAGTTTTTATTATCTTGGCCCGAATCTTGGCCCAGCAAAGGAGAAAGCCCAGGTCTTGATTCTGCTTACAAAAAACGCACATAATAAAAAGATGTGGAGGGCAGCAGACGCAATCTCTATATATACATCTTAGAGTGAGGTTCTTTTCAGAACCAAATGAATGTACAGAACTGCGAGAACCAAGATTTTTTTCGATATTTATCTTTTTAATTTTATTCAAAAGGGTATATAGGTAAAATTACATTTTTATTTTTTTGAAATTTTTTAATAAAAAAAAGTTTTTTTAGTTCCTAAACTTTAGGAATATTTTTTAAATATTTTTTCCAGCATGTTTAGTTTTAAAAAGATAAAGTGCATATATGTTTTTTCCAGATAATCTAATTTTATATATGTTTTTAGTGTTCAATTGCTGAAAATCTATAATGTGTTTTGGTCACTATTTTCACAAGTGCATTGAATGGCAAACATAAATACTTTACATGTACTGTATACATTTATTTACAAAAACATTATACGCAAAATCTAGAATGATGTGATAACAATTCAAATAAAAAAATTCTAAAAGTAACTAATAAATGAAAGTTTAGACGTGTCTACTAATATTTAACAGAACCAAAATGGTGTTGTCGTATATGCATATGTATTTCCTCCATTAGAGATTTTTGATTTCTTGATATGTATATGTGCATTTGTGTCCATATGCCCTCGTATATAAGCACTCAGGTTAGTTTATATACACTTGTATCTACTGCGTGCACTTGTGTCTTTACTCTTTACATTTTTATCATAGCTATCTTCTCGCTAGATAGTTTGTACAAAACATGCGTGAACTCTTCACATTGCTCATGATACTTGTACCTGTAACCACAAACAATTAATAAACGAATTATTTAAACATAACAACAAACAAAACACATATGCACAACCTTTTCTTATATCAAATGATGCAAACAAATTTAATTATAACAATTGTTACATCAAAACACATGCACATTTATTCATAGTTTGTATATGTGTTCATCAAATAAAATGAGTAATATTTTATCAAAGGTTTCATCAATACACCTCAACAACTTTTCAATTGGTCCTGATGCCAAGGCAACAAAATCCACGGATATTTAAAGCACTAGTAAGAGCCTATATTTTATATGTTTATCTAAAGATACCAATGCACATTTTCATAGTACAGATTCATAAACCTAAAGCAAAATTGATGAACTTGCCACATAAAGTAAAATTCAACATAGATGGATTGATTTCCAAGCAGTAAATTAGAGGTGGCTAAAAGTGAAAGCAAAATTGATTTTTCATAAAAGCCTGTCTTCCGAAGTTAAGATTAAATGCAAGGCTTTTGAACAGAAAGAAAACTGTACTAACTACATAAGTCCAAAGAGATTAAAAAAATAAAAGAACAAAAAAAGTACCAGTTTTAACAGAAGAGAAAAAGTGAGAACTTTTAAGTTCGCAACTGAACTTCGGGTGAGACATATGTACATGTGCATCCTGCATTTGGCGTACACCAGTCCGAATTACAAACCACGTGAATCTTTAGGAAAACAGACTAAAATCATTGTTGTTGTTGTTTGTGTTAATGAATTGCTCATATTGGATTGTAGCATAATCTTGATCAGATCATACCAATAAACCTGATTAGATGTCCAAAAAACCTGATCCAAAATTTAAATATCAAAATTAATGATCGTGAATGGTAACGAAAACAAATTCTTAAATTTTAGAACCAGAAAAGCATTCCTATTTGACATTGTAGCACCCATCTCTATCCCCCGTGCGCACATCTACAAAAAGCTAAGAAACACTTAAAACGTTTCCAAAACTAAAATTAGTTTGTGGATTAAACATTTATAAAAACAAGTCAAAACAAAATCGATTTGAAGAATGAATTGCCAATAGGTAGGAATCATATACCTCAAGTATCGGCTTAAGTTTGCTTAAGATATACCATGTGCAGTCATCGAGTTTACTCCTTCCTCAACGCACATGTGAACATTCTACTGCAACGTTGTTTTCGGAGTAAGCATCTACATTGAATGAGCTCTTTCATTGGCTATCTTGTTCAACCCTACAAGCACAAGTATAAACTTGTATATTCACTTCCTAGTTCATCAAGAACAAAATTGATTAATTTAATAATAAAAAATTATAGTTATACAGCCGATCAAAACCATAGCCTCAACATAAAACTAATGAAACCTTACCTTACAACTTTTTTACGTGTATCATTGTATAAATAACAACGTATAAATAACAAGTATATATCATCTTTACTCATATCAAATTATGGATAACAATTTGCATATCACATATACACATGAGATAAAAATCATTCCTTTGCAAAAAGATCGAATCGAATTTACCACAACAAAAAGAGCTGGGAAATCACCGTGCAACTCGACAAAAATAGTTTTTAGACCAATAAACCATTTTTTAACGAAAGTCATATGCACACGTTAGCACAGTTTACTTTTTATAACCTTAAAACACATTGCAAATACCTTTCAATTGGAAATTAGTTGGTAAATTACAAGCATAAAACGAAATATACATATTTCATCTAAACAAATTCATAAAATAATAGCAATCCAAGACTACATTTACACAACTGACTCATTTAAACCATACTTAGATTTATAGATGGATTGCAAATACGAGAGTGAAATCTGAAGATTTAAAAGACATACATCAAATAAAAGAATCAATAAAAGCAAATCAAGGTTGCACGAGTAGATGCCTTCTTGACTTTTTATAAATTATACTAACAAAATAAAACACTGATCCGTGAATTAAAGCGTAAATTATTATAATATCGGTAATTGTTTTCGACTTCACACACATATAACAATAATTATAAAAACTTACACAGTTTGTAGATGGAGAATAAATCATAAATGAATTTATTCATATTTATTTAATGTTTCTCTTTTAGGTACGAGATCAATAGATTGTGGTAGAGGCGGCTAGGTTTTGAAAAGAGGGAGAACCGTGAATAATGAAACTGATCCAGATTCTAAAAAGTTGGTTTATTAATTGAAATTAAATCAAAAACGGTTTTGAAAAAAGATATTTAAAATACCAATAATACTCCTAATCTTTTACTTAGTAAAGGAAAACGAAAAGTGAGGACTTTTGCATTTCAAAAAAAAATATTTCCTTATTAGGTATAATGCTTCTAATTTTTTATTATTTTTGAATATATGTTTAATTAAAAAGCTTAAATACTTCTAAAATTGGTATTATTTTGGTGGAGAAATTTTATGAAGAAAAAAAACACATAAAAATATATGTGTCAAATTTATAAAAAAAACTTGAAATAAAAAGAAGGTAATTAATAAAACTTTAATGGTTTAATTTTAAATAAATTATATAGTGTTAAGTGTAAATTTATAAATTTACAAATTTTATTATAACTTTAAAAAAAACAAGTAACCCTTTAAACTTTCATAACTTATAAAACAAAAAAAATAAAAATTATATATATTAAAAAAAATATAATATACAAGCCCCGTGCGTGCACGGGGATTAAAACTAGTGTCATTATAAAGAGGAATATTAAATCCACACCCATTTTATACAAAAAAAATTCACAACCATATGTGTCAAACAAATAGTGGTAGTGAAAAAAAGAAAGAGAAAATGTGATAGATAGTGATTTGTGAAACTAACATGCCACATGTATATGTGGAAGTTTTTATGTGAGTTAGGAGTGGATTGCTCCATTATAAAATACTACTTGATCTTTTATTTAATTACACTTATGCCACACATCATCATATCCGTTCATTAAAAATCTGATGGCTCATATTGGTTCTCGCAGTTCTGTACATTCATTTGGTTTTTAAAAGAACCTCACATCTTATCCTTTATTTACTTTTTTTTCTATTACTGTTCGTCATTGTTTTTTTTAGAGTAGATTAATAGGAAAAAAAATGGGAGTAGCAAGTATGTAGATTTAGATTAGAATAGATTATTTTTATTATTGTATTTTTTTCTTTATCTCAAGATTATGTAATAGATCGGGTTTATTTTTTTTAGGATCGGTTTTGATATATCGGAGTATGGTTTCGGATTTCGTTGGATTTGATTTGTTTCGAGTGTAAAAGGATAGAGTTGGTTCGATTTGTTAATCGGCTTAGTAGCATTATTTACGTTTGGAGATTATGGCGTTATGGATTAGGATTTGGATTAGTTTGGTTTTATTTCGCACTTTGAAGTATGAGTTCATATCTATTGTCTCCGGGTCACGTCGAGCTAATTCCGGGTTTCATCTTTTTCTTATCTCTTTTATTTCTTTATTCTATGCTTATCGCCATTTTTAGCTTAGTCATTATTATTGTTGCTTTAGTTGTTATCCGTAGCGTAGTTAAGCCTATTATTGTTAGATTAGTTTTCATGTTTAGCGAGTAGTTTTAGTATGCTTGTTAAGTGACCGTGGATAGTGAGTTAAGTGTGGAATAAAAAGAAAATTGTTGATTAATAATTTTCGATTATTTAGATTTGTGGTTTGAATGTTTTAAAGGGCAAAATTCAGAAAAATAGTCAAACGACACATCTAGTAAGTAATATCTTTTTGTCAAAATAAACAAACGTTGTGAGATAATTATATTTTCTAAGGAAGTTAATTCGTTAAGTAAAACCTTAATTCACACTTGAGGAACTTTTCACGTCACTTAGCAAGCATGTTCGTTTTATATCTCTTTTAGATCATTTTAGCAATCCTAGTAGTAATTGTTAGTATAATTTTTTACATCTTTAATTAGTATAATCTTTAATAATTAAAAGTAGTTTTAGAAATCAAAAACCAAAATTAAAAGACAATCAAGCTTTTTACTTAAAAACATTAACGTGGATTTCAAATTCATCTCTCGTTGGGACACGACATCCGGAGGATAAACTATTACTTTTCCTAAAGTAATTTTCATATCTAACGGGATACTTTCTATACTATTACTATTTGATATTTGGGATATATTTTATATATACTACTCTATCGAATCAGTTTTTGGCACCGTTGCCGGAGAGAGTTGTACGATTTTCGCGTTTTGTTTCGAAGTGAATGCCTTGAAGATCCTTTCTTCGGAAAGTTTATTTTTGTATTTATAAAAATTATAAAAATCCAAAAATATTTTCTTTTTCATTTTCTTTTTCTTTTATATAAATATTAAAAATTCAATATATATATATATATATATATATATATATATATATAAATCCAAAAATATTCTCCATACCCTCTTATCCGTTTAATTCTCTCTCTAACCCTTTTCTATTGTTTAATTCTTATGGCGTCACTCGACTATTGTTGTATCTGTAAAGGTCGGATGAGTAATGATCGGGTTTTTTGTCTACCGTGTACGTGTGAGCGGTGTAGAAGAAATTATACGGACATATTTTGTTCTATATGTTGTTTTGAATCTGGAAATGCATTCATTGATGATCTAATTACAAACTCTTTTGATGATCTTTCGAATTCTTCTGACCACCCTCCACAACCCCAAACTCACTCTTTTGAGTCAAAATGGACCTGAAGCCACTGGCCTTTTTGATCTCATTACAAGTTTTGTTTATCTCAATCTGGCCGTTGTTACAATCAAACTTTTGACCAATAATTTTTCTACACAAACTTCACCAAGTTTTCCACAACAATATCTTTGTTGTACTCGCTGTGGGGGTCCTCATGAGACTTTTCAATGTCAACAATTGATATTCTATAAGCCGGAACCTTGCTACAATCAAAACTTTGAAGATACTTTTCCACAAAATTCACCTAATTTTCAACAACAAATTCTTTGTTGTGAAAATTGCGGGGGTCCTCATGAGAGTTATCAGTGTCAGCCAATGAATCAAAATTACTATGAACCTAATCTTTGCTATAATTCTAATTCTTCCGGTTTTGACCAATATCAACCCTCGCAATATTCTGTCACTCATCAACCTCCTCAAGAAAAAAGTATGGCGGAATTGCTTCTTGAAGCGAAACTTCCTCAAGCTTTGCAAGCTCTTTGTGAAAAGTTAAATAAATACGTTCAAGAAAAGCAGGAAGAAAAGAATATTTGGATTGAACACGTATCTTTTTAATTGAGTCAAATTGGTCTTTGTAAATTGAGTTCAAATGCTCTCGTTCTTTTCTTAAATTTTCATTTTCAGAAAGTAATTTTGCCACACTATGCTCCAATTCAATGTTTATTGTTTCAATCTTATCAATGTCCTTCTTTACTTTTTCCACACTATCTTTTCCACTCAAAGATTTAATCCTATCCTTCAACTTTCTTATGACCGTGTCCTTTTCTTGTGACTGAGCTTTTAATTAATTTATTTCAAATAATTGATTAAATGTAGGAGCATTTTGGTTTTCGCCAGAATTGTCCTTTTGAAAAATTTATTGATTGAGTTGAGTTGCTAATTTCAAAGAAATGCAATGCTTTTCTAGTGTTGAATAACTTTTGAAAAGTTTATCGTAAACATCTTTTTCAATCAAATCTTTCTTTTTGAGAAGCTCAGTCTCAAGTTCCAGACACTTATTGCATGCATCCACACATGACTTAGACACATCAAGAGTATCAACATAATTCACAGCAATATGCACAATTTCTTGAGACATGATTTGGTTCTAGAGTTGATCATTATCAATACGAAGTTGTTTGATTTGAATTTCAAGAGTGTTTTTGTCTACAGAACACTGATCAACAGCAGCTTCTATTTGGTTAAAAACTGTTTGAACTTCAGTAATTTCATCTAGAAGAGTTTTATCAAACGCATTAAATGTGTCTTTTAAAACTTTTAAAAATAGAATTATTTCAGTTAGAAAACAAGCTTTTGTATGTTCAAAACCCCAAGCACCTTCAGTTATAGCATCAGGTGTGGTTCTCTTTTTCACCACCTTGTCAAAACTGGCAAGATGATATTTTAGCTTTTTAAGACTTTCATTTACCAAACTTACCTTAGGAAGTTCACTAGGAGCTTCAATTCTAACAGGTGTATGTGACTTAACAGATGTGTCAGAAATATAGTTTGAATGGTTTAACCAGAAAGCTTGTTTTGTAGACAATTCTTTTTGAGTAACAAAACGTTTACCAAAATCTTCAGATATTTTATTCAACTTTGAATAATCAATTGGAGAAATATTAATTTTCTGTTTTATTGAAATTGGATCATTTTGTTTATTAAGCATCTTTGATCGACTCTCTTCTTCCAAAATCAATGTCTCTTCATCATCAATCACAGAAATCACATCATGTTTCTTAGCAATAACACTACCATCATATAATGTTGGTTGAATCCGCTGAGCTTTTTTAAGATGGAACGGATTTTGATAACCAAGAGCTTGTTTATGAGTGTCATCGTAAAAAACTTGTGGTTTCGTTAGCATATGCATTGCTTGCGTAGATCAATACAACTTACAAATAATGTTTTCCAGTTATTTATTTTGTTTTCCCAAAACAATTTCCTTGTCAATGTATTTAGATTCTTTTTCTTTAGATTCTGTTTTGAAAACAGTTAATGTTGTTGATAAAGATTCTTTTTCTTTGACATGGTTAGAAAGAGTTTGTTTAAGTGTATCGATCTCCTGCTGAAAAGCCGCAAACTTTGCATTTCTATTCCGAATTAGGTCATCCATTTGAGAATCTATTAATTTTTCACGTTTGTTCAAATCTACATTAAGTCTTTGTTCAAAAATGGCGACACGTTCTTTATATCTCTTAAGCTCAGCGGTTAAAGATTCATTAACCATTTTATTTGTCTAATTTTCCTTATCTAAATTAGCTACATGATTAGTCATTTGTTCAACCATAGATAGAACCAATAAATCATTTGGTGCAGAAGAATTAGTATTCTGAATACCCGCATCTTGTGATTCTTGCAGATATTAAGAGTAAGGAATGATATTGCTATCACTAGTTATCTCATTATCTGGAAAATCAACAATATGTGTTTGTTCAGAATACGGCATCTCTTGCACATCCTGATTAATCATATCATTCGAATAAGTATCATAGTATGGTACCTCAGAGAGAACATCTGAATCACAGCTTTAAAGATTTGCCATCAGAACCACTTTAGCTGAGGATATATCATCACAATCGATTCATAGGCATCCAAATCTTCAGTCTCGAAGGCTGAATTCTGAGGGATTGTCTGCTGAGCAACTTGAGCTTCTGCTATTCCAGGGTCCGCTATGAATGCAAGTTGCTCTTCATCCAATATCTGACCAACTTCTTGTGCTTCGACTAACATCAACTTTTCCTTAAATCATGCAGAATTTCTTGGCCTCTTTGGCTGAGTGCACTGTTTCCCCATGTGCCCTTCCTTCTGACAGTTATAACACTTCACAACCCTTACTTGACCAGCTGCATAGTTTCCCCTTGAGTTTGTAGCAATTCCTCTGTTTCCAGTGCTAGTAAAACTTTGAGTTTGTCTTCCTTATACTTGTTGAACTGTTACTCTGCCATCTTGAATGGTTGCTTGATTTCTTGGATTGGAAGACGTTCTGAGTTGATTGTTTGAGGGTGGAAACCTTGATGCCACAACGGACAGGAATGCCATAGCTTTGTTAATGCAGTCAATTAGATCCTCTCCTTGCTGAAATGTAGGAACAGCGAGACCGGAGTCCAATTAGGAAAATTTAGCTTGAGATTGTTGTGTCACTGATGGAGATATGTATGGTTGTTGAGAAACTATTTGTGGTAGTGGATTGACTGGATTGTGATAGTGTTGATGATGAATAGGTGTTGCATAAACTGGTGTGAATTGTTGAGGGGATGGATGCATTGAAGGAACTAAATGTTGTGGATATTGAGAGGGATTGTATATAGTTTGAGAATTGGCTACCAATGCAATAGGATCTAGATATCTTTCACGCATGATACGAACTTGATTAACATGTCATTCATGTTGACTGAGGTATGCATACAACTGATCATAGTTGGTGGTATACAAACTTTTTGCTAACTTTACATCAGTGACAAACTTGCTCCATTCCGGTGGAAAAGCATTCAGAAACTTGGTATTGACTTAAACTTGCAGCATTGTCATCCCAATAGTATGCATGTCATTGATTAGCTGAGAGAATCTCCAATAATACTCATACAATGTTTCACCCTGAACAGAAGCAAACTTATCAAACAAGTTGTACAATTTGCATTCACATTCTTGACATGATAATTCAGTTCCTTTCATTAGTAACTTGACTCTATCCTAAATATCCTTAGCCGCCTCTTGATGGTTGACAAGTGAATACACATCGGGTGGAAGACCATGAAGAATGATATTAGTTGCTTGAACATCACAGTCATCTTGAAGTTGTTGTGCTTCAGTGAGTTCATAGTAATTCTTAGGTCTAGTCTGTCCATCTTCTCCTACTACTGTTGGATAGACTAGTAGACCTTCATTGATTGAATCAAGCATCATCCTACCATTTTTCTTCCCTTTGATGAATAGTCATATACGACTTGCCCATGAATCGTACATTGATTTCTCAAGCATTGGAGGGTGGTTCTCAGCTCCAGCAACAATGATGTGTTATGCTAAAGTAGTCATGTTGTTTTAATTGAAAAATGAAACGACTAACGATTGATCGAACAATGATAAAGGAGGATTGTGTTAAGAGATGATGTTGTCGGTGATTAAGATTGATATATCAAGGGATATTACAAATCTTTACTAAAACCGAGAAATCCAAGTATTTCACGGGATTTTACAAAGTAAGACAGCAGAAAATAAAATCTTTTTGTGATTAATGTAATGTTTCGCTAGGAATATGACACTGTAATGTTTCTCAAGGAATATGTCAATGTAATGTTTCTCAAAGAATATGTCAATGTAATGTTTCTCAAAGATTATGTCACTGTAATGTTTCTCAAGGATTATGTCAATGTAATGTTTCGCTTGGTTTACGAAAATTAGACAGAGTTTCGTCTTGCACAATTACGTATTTCGCTTGAGTTAACAACTTGTCATATATTGCATGCATACATAAATCGCATACATATTTCGCTTGACCTAAGAAAAATTGAGCAGAGTTTTGTTTCGTAGAAATGACATAAAGGGCATGAAATCAACTTGTCAAAAATCGCATGAAACATCTTTCGCATTATCGTTTCGAAAGACAACTTTAAATTTCTAGCTTCAAACCTGCATATTTCGCTAGCTTCAAAAACATAAACAGCTAGCTTCAAAAAAACGAACTTTTTTGACAAAAATCACCAAAAACACACCCCTTTTGACGTTTTACCTTGATTTTTCTTGTACAACTTGTTATCTTAGGCTTAGATCTTGCTTAAAAACATAAATTTAAACATCTTTTTAAACATAAATCTAGGCTTTGTTTTTGGTACAACAAACCAAAAAGACACACAAAAAAATGAACGAACAAGACAAGATATAATGCACACCAACTCACGAGCTTCACCTATGGAGAAGATATTTAATTGTAAAAGTATCAATACTTATACAATATGAACATAAGAAAAATCTAGAGAGAGAAAGGAGGGTTGTAACACTTTAGAGAGAGAAAGAAGGAAATGTATTATGAGAGAAATGACACAACCAACCCTTTTCATGGAATGGAAAGGGGTTTTTATACCCTTACATTGGTCGGTCAACATAAGGGGTATTCTTATGTTGACCCGGTTATCTGGCAAGTTCCAAATATTAAAATACGACGCAACTAACGATTTATTGGTAGTACCGAGTCTTTTCCGTATTTCTAACATTTGTAACTATGATGCCTAATATAGACCTAGGCATATTAAGTAGATTCAATTAAATAAAAAGGGTGCATTTTTTATTAATATATTGAATTAGATCGAGAGTCAGGTAACTATCAGTGTGAGCCAAGTGTAAATGTATTATTGACTTTATATGAGGATGACTACAATGCAAGTGTGCACCTTATAAGATTAAACTGATCACCTTAAAACTATACAAGGATTGCCCAAAGGAATGTTAGAAAAGCCTTGAACTTCTATTTTTCACTGAGTATTACAATATATTTTCATTTAGAATGTTAACAAATGACTATGCATAAATTTCTAAAATGCTTTAGATCGTAATCTGTTTCAATAACTATCTCACGACTGATTGTTGTGAGCATTTTGCTCTATCTTTTCATATGCTGAAGTTATTCCCCTGATCATATACATATAGTTAATATGTATTTCAAGATGATATTCTCTTTGGCTTGAATTTTTTTTGTTGTTGAATGAAAACCTGCTCCATGTAGATACTACACATTACTATATCTGGTAAGCTTTATTAACTGGTATGTTGGGAATTCGTTAATTCAATTTCTTACATAGGGGTTTTTTGGGATAGCTGAAATGTAGAATATGAATATCTTTTTTAGGGAGATTCTCATAGTTATTTTACACAGTATGTGTAAGGGCTATATAATGGGTCAATCTGAGTTGTGTTTTATCTCGAGTGGCTCAGTTAAGAGGGAACACGTAAATGGGTCGTGTTGGCCGTGCAAGTAACAAAAAGTATACTTTTAAAGCATACAACCTAGAAAATCATTTTATTATCATTCAGGCTTTCATTGTTATAAGGTGGCTTTCTGTAAAAATGTGTTGGAACACAATTCAGTCACCATGTTACGACCCATAATAAAAAATTCAATTCCAACTAAACCATTTGACATGTTCACCTCAGGTTAATGGCAATAAATATACGACCATGTTGGTGAAGACATTATTTGGTTTTCTTAATTATTGAACGTGTGTATATATCTGTAAATTTAAATAAACTATACACATCATGTTTTAGTTTATAGAATTAGTTTGATTAAAGTGAATTAAAGCTAACGGGCACTTTATTATCCTCAAACATATGCCAACGCCTTATTGGTTTGAGATATGGTGATGCATCAGTACAAAGTGACATCAAGCTATGGCCTTTTAATGTTACTTCTGGTCCGGCTAAGAAACCAATGATTTATGTCAACTCACAGAGGCAAGGCACCAAGGATGCTGGCGTGATTTCGGGCCAGTAATGGTCACCTCTAAGTCTGCCGCTTATCCAACTAACTATTCCTGTAATTGTGCCACCACTCCCTCAACAAGACCTGCTGCCAAGTCTCCTGCCTACCCGCCAACGACTTTTGGTAATTTACCAACTAATTATAATATGTATTATGAGGTGGGTTCGGAAGATTAAATATGTTATTTCACAATAAACTTATTTTGACCTGCTACCAAGTAAAGTATTACAGTATATAATCTGTTAATGACAGTTTTGGCTTGATAACTTAGGAATGGATCAATACTGGTAACTTTTTGTATTGGTCAAATACAATGAAAATGTTTGAGTTACATGATATGCTATATGACACTACCTATATTTATTTATGTCTGGTTGGATTATGTTTGCTTAAAAAAAATTATTAGTACATTGGTTTATAGCATGCGGCCAATTCAACGAGAACTCTTTTCATGTCCGTGTGGTCTTACTATTTTGTGAAAATTTCTACTACATTATGTACTCTATATTCTCATCTTAATATTGTATGGTGATCTTAGGAGTGTTTGGAATTATGTAACATAGTGTGGTGCATTTACTTAATCTATGGTTTTTTACTTAGGTTTATCTTGTGAATATTGCTGGAAAATATGGTCTCTGTTAATAATTGCGTAAGTGCAAATCTAAAAGAAGAGATAACCTGACTCCATTCTCAAGGAAGCAACATCATAAACCTTGAAGAGCAGTTAGAAATCGCCTAAAATTCCATTGACAAGATGACGATGAAGTCATTACCTAACAATAACAATGACTTTATTTTTTGTTTTTAACGTTATATTCGTTTTAACGTTATTTTATCAAATATTTTACTACTTTTATCTTTAAATTTTTTAAAGCTAGCCGCCCATCGGGGGGCCTTCAAGCTAGTAAATATATAAATAGAAAAAGATAGATTCTTCTTCTTCTATCATTCTTGTTAACTGTAAAAAAAAGTCAAAAAATTACCTTAAAAAAAAAAAAAAACAAACAAACACATAACACATAGAATCAACTTTAACAAAAAAATTGAAAAAGAGAAGAGAATGTGCATTTGAATAGGTCGGCTGTGTGACCCTCCTCTCCCAAAAAACACAATTCGACTGAGTCATGGGGGCATTTCGGTGGTGGCGACCGAGTCGCGGTTGGGTCGACCTACTTGGTCGACCGACCATTGCTTAGAGCTCGTTCCTAGCCTTATATATACTAGCAACATATTCATGTGAGATGTCAGCAGGTACCTTGTAGTAAAATTTTAAAAAAACCTGTTTTTGTTTATCATATTTTTCCGTTATAATAACTTTACAAATGCTAAAAGATGAAGGTTTGAGTAGCTCTAAAAAGGAGGAGCTACTTAAGAAGGTATAATCACTTATTCAACACATAAAAAATCGGTAATATTTCCGATGTTGTTGCAATATAACGGAGCGCAACAACCGATTAATGAAAGTTTTCTTCTGACAAGTAAAAAGATTTTCGGTCGTAGGACAGCTGAGATTCACCACAAACCGATAAACGATTTGGGAGCAATGTGTTTTTAGCATTAAAGACAACTATTTAATTTGATAAGTTAGAAGTGGCGACAAAATCTTTACATTTTTAGTACAGATTCATTTCCTTGTAACCAAAACTCTCTCGGTGATCAGTCAAGAATATAACAGTTAATTCTAATTCTTATTTTCTCTATACATAACTTAGTATGTCCTGGGTAGCTATTATGAGGATGAGATAAGCAACAATCAAAAAAAAAGTGACCTTTTCAGCCTGCAGTGTAGTATGCCTCAATATTTAGTCTATCAAGAAAAGCGTGAAACATCTGCCAATGCTTCTAAACTTAATTATTCGCCCCGCCAATATCGCTAATGTTACGGCTTTAGTCGAACCTATTCAAATTTATCATAGCCTTTTAGATTACGTCGACATTTTCTAAAGAACTTAAGAATCATAAAAATCGTACATAGTCCTTGGTGTGTAACCAAATAGTCTTTGTCCTTCGCCAAGAACACGGAACAGTTCACGGAAGCGAGGCTCGCTTTAATCGAACCTGTCGTGCATTTCATCTCAAAATTCGCACCACCGAACCAACCACAGAAAATTATTAAACCAATTTCAATTAGCACGTCCAGAGAATCATTTATCTGGACAGAAAACATATTTTCTATCATATCAACAAACACACCACAAAAAACAACAGTAAAAAGAAAATCATAACCTCAACCCAGCGACACTCTGGGAACCATAAACAGGGCGATAGCATGTTCCCTAATCAATAGAAACTAGTTCTTCCAACAACACGAACTCAATAGCATCCTACAACCAGCAAAATACAATAATTCTCAATAATAAATGGAATAAGAACAAAGGAGTACCCCTAAATTATCAAGTAGCTTATCAACTATGATGGGGGAATAGGGATAAGAGTGTGTGTGTATTTGTGAGGGTGATGGTGTGGGCGGTGACTGTTGTGTTCTCTAATCATCATACAAAAGTTTATCATTCCAAATATTATCTAGGTGGACTATCAAATTTCTTCTTGTAACCTTGCAATTCTCCAACCCATAACCCATACAACACAATTGCAATAAAGCAAAAACAGTACCCCTAGAATATCATTCTCAACTAGCCTAATAATGCATTTACAACAAAATGCTAATAAGAAGCAAGAAATCTAGTGACACATACCATTACAACAAAAATGCACTAACCAAATGCAATAAACCAAATCAGTACAATAAGAGAAAGTAGTACCCCTAATAATCATTTACTCTAACAATGCATTCACCATAAGATTCAACGACAATGAGCGCTGAATAAACCATCATTACACCCAAGCGACCTAAACGCTATGCTACCTATTCTCACACCACGAAACACATAGATTAAATGAGATTAAGAGAAGAAAGAAAAGAAGGGTTTAGAGAGAGAAAGAGGTGGGAGGAACTTGCATAAAAGAGAAAAATGAATAATCAACACCCTTCCCCCCCCCCCCCTAATAGTATCAAGGGATACACTCGCTCCCTTGACATGGCTTTCTATGGGCCTCGATTCTTGAGGCCAAGCTATAAAAAAACTAATGGGCTTTAAGCGCGTAACTTAGGCCCAATTAGCTTAGCGAACTCCCGTAAACTACATTAATCCTATACAAGGTTCAGGAATATATTATGACCATCACTTTACTAAAAATGAAGGCTAACACCAAGAATCAAAGACCATAAATGTAACAATCGTCAATTTTTGGAACATATTTAAATAATAAATCATATTTATCTATTACATTATTTTGTCGTTTATTATAAAATTTAATTTTTAAGTACAACTTTGACTTGAAAGACGGCGAAGATATAGATGTTACTTTTTAAGTTGACTTATCAAAAACGAACCGCTAAATCACGTTTTCACGACCCGGACTCTAAAGCAATTTGTTGTAAAACGACGTTTCAGACAACTTTTTAGTTTTGCCCGAGACCCGAAAACAATTAGAAAATGACCGAAATACCCTCGCAAAGTTTTGAAAGCCGCGCACGAGTCGCGTATCAACACGAAAATAATTAAATTCATATCTAATTATCACTCTTCTTTTAATAAAAATATTTAATAAATATTTACTTACTTATTTCCAAAACGATTAAATCTTAAAAACGTGAATCAATACATCTGTCAAAATATCATTTTTTCCGATCAAAGCATAACAGTGTTACTGTTCAATAGATATTAGCAAAATATTTTAAAATAAATATTATGGCGAAGAACACAGTATGAAATAGTGATCAATAAAGAACTCATTTTTGTATAAGGAAAAATCGAGGATTGAAACCAAATGGCGCAGAGTTTCGTCTTTTTGAATTATCTCCGTTAACATCTAGTTCAAAACAGTCCCGAGACCACTAAATTAACTCGCTCAGTTACACTTTTGATCCCTCGAGAAATATTTAAAATTTCACCCTAGACTTATTAATCTTGGTCAACCTTTCTTAAAGACTTGTTAATATTATATAGAAGGTTTGAATACAATTTTTACAGTTAAAACATATATACAACACACACACACGCACGTAGTAGCTCTCAATTCTCTCGTCTCTCTCTCGTCCCATATAATCCGGCGAGTCCACCCCGCCGGCCATCCACCACCTACCCTCCGACCACCGGAAAACTTTTTTTTCTGCGGCGACTGTTTCGGGGGCCGAATATCCAAAAATACTATTTCGCCTTCATGACTCGCACGCGCGTATACCCGATCTATTACGATCCCCCACATCTCACTACCCACGCCCACTCGCGGCCTATCCACCAACCACCTAGGGGCCCGCAACGACGCCCCAGCCGCCGCTACCCCCGCCCCCTCTTCGGCTGCTGTCCGCAGCATAGCCACCGCCCCTCCATCAATCATTGATCATCATACCTCCAACATCATCATCATACCCACTCCACATACATCACCATCCGCATCATCATCATCATACCACCATCATACAAACTCCACAAACCAAGCACAAAACCTCAAGGGACACATGTGGTTTCATCTGTCCACCCACCGAACGGGTGGCGTAATTCGGTCCTTGTTTCTTTCAGCAAAGATAGCACCTACAAGGGTGTGTTCTGTGAGTGAAATTGGCACCACCCGTTTCACCCCCAGACATTATGGGTGCGTTGGTTTGTCATTTTTGTCGGCCGATATATGTGGTGGCAGTCACCACATCCATGGGGTTGCGGTTAGTGGTTGCGACTCTACCCACCTGTATAGTGCGTTTGGTTGATGGGTTTTTAACAGTCGAAGGGGCTGTTTGGTTTAGACAGCCGGCAAGGGTGTGTTTGGTTTTGTGGATGAACACCCAAAACAAGGGTGGTTTTTGGGACCTGGAGCTGGACAAACATAAGGATAGGCGTGTTTGGGTTGACGGGGAACGTCCATAAAGGCGGTACGTTTGGTAACAGCAACGCCTTCTAAAGGTGCTAGATTTACTTGGATTAGCAGCTAGAAATGAGTAATAGCTTTTCTGGTGGCGTGTTTTGGGTTTATATAAAATTCGAAATTAAATATTATACTAGTAAGATTTTATAAATACAAAATCTGATTAAGTGGTGGTTAAATGGTTAAATACACTACATTGTTTTTGTTTCCATCCTCGCCTTTTGTTTTTTTTGTATTTATATACACACACACACACACATATACATTGAAACCCGCGAATATTTGTAATATATATATTGATTAAGGGAAAAACGTTAGATTTTATAAATATGGAAAACGTATTACAAACGGACAGGGTCAATGGCCGAAAAGCTCGAATAAATTTCTATACTTAGTAAATAACTCACTTTTAATTTTTTAAAATTTTCTAACATCAACGCGATAACGGGGTGAAGTTATATAGTTTTAAGAATATTAATTTGTAATGATACAATCAACCGGTAAATAAACGAAAGCTACATTTTTACTAACGAGACAACTAGTCTAGTTAAAACGCGTAACGAAATACACATTTATAAAATATTATTTTATAAATTCCCGATTAAAAGATAAAAATCATAACTTTGTAAAAGTTTTAGAAACATCGTTTATATACTATGAAACTTTAAAACTACGTTTACTTCTTTGATGTAATTACTTTTTATAATTAAATTGGTGTGCGAACAATAAAGGTTAATTATTCATTCACTTCTCACTCATAAAATAATACATTTGAGCAAAGCATATATATACTTCTTACATTTATCTCCTATAGATTATTTTGTCTTCTTGTATATATAATTTCCGTATGATTATATAATGGTTTTAATTTTCGATATGTAAGTATCATACGAAAATATATTACTCTAACACTTCACGCGTTACTTATCGATTTATTTTATTTAACCAACCACCAAACTATTACAACTTGGAAATCTAAATCTTTATCAACGTGTCGCGTTGATGTAACCATTCATCGGAAAACCCAAACGCATCATCCTAGGCTAGTGGGTCTTAGCCGTTAAGTTAATGCTGCATCGCTTCTTGAGGTCGAGAGCCGTCCGTTTTCTTCTGGTGTTGTGCTTCATTATTGCGAAATTCTGCCACTGCGTTCTCAACATCGCTATGAGTTCATATCCCAACCTTTTCCTCTTTTATAACTATGGGTTTATCCCGTCTAAACTGTATGTGCGGTGGTTGAAATAACGTGCTTGTATTTAACTACATAAACTTATTGAATGTCTATGCTTAAGCATTTACATTATTATTTTTACTAAAGCGTTGATTTGTTTACTTACGACATGGATTTGAGATCGTGTAATCACCTTAATAAAAAAATTTTGAAACCATGAATTTTTAGACCATGATTGTTTTACTATCGGGACACAAGTGTTTTCCCAAATGGTCGAAATGGCTATCTCAGATTAACAGGCCTGAAGAACTACTTGCATATAAGTTACCACAATGCCATTTAAAGTCCCTACCAATCATGACCCTGTTAATGGGCGTGATGTAGTAAGAGCGCTGAGTGTTATGGATAATCCCTATCGGGACTAGACAATATCCCCACCTTACTTGGGTCACTGGTTTGATCATGGTGCATTTAACATTGTGAGGACCGTTAGGTTGTTGGCAAGCATCCTATATTCCTTTGGGGCACAAATCTAGTTAAGGCTTCGGGGTCATGAGCTTAGTGCAATAATACCTATTACGGACTATGGAATGCATACATAGTCTGATAATACCTGTTTTGGACTTTGGAATATGTACTTAGTCCATCATTACTTAAGTCTTGTGGTCCACTTTTAAATACTTCCTGATTTATTAAATCACTACTTGGATTTTGGAAATAATACTTTGAATGTTGAAACGCTATTTTTCTTTTGAAATATTACTTAAATTATTTCAACACTACTTTTACTTAAACCTATGAATTCACCAACATTATTGTTGACGTTTTAGCATGTATTTTCAGGTTACTATTTTGCTAGTGGAGCATTGGGAGCATTCGAGTCGCGCGAATATATATTTTTGAAGGCTTATCAACTTGAGTTCTATTTGACAAACGTTTTGACAATATTTTCTAATACATTATAAATGGAACATATTTAACTCTGACAATTTTTACTAAATTAAATGTGACATTTTATTAAACGTCTCTTTTGAGGTCGTTTTCTGTGACTTGTGCGTATAGACTATGAAGTAGCACCCCAAGTGGTATTCCGCTGCGTTGTCCTGATTTTGGGGGTGTTACAGATTGGTATCAGAGCACTGGTTGTAGAGAACTAGGTCGTTTTCAAAACCTGGACTATAACCGTTTTCTGAGAAAAAAAATCTAAGAGTCTTTCACCGTTGTTCGATATCCGCATGCGCATGCTCCCTGATTTCCTTATATGCTCTCTTTTGCATCTCTACTTCTATTACATGGGTAACGAGTATTTAATACTTGACTATGATTTCGCTCTCTTACGCTTATCTTATGACGTCTTACTATTTACCTTATATCGGTCCGTTATATAAATATTGATCACTCTGATTTTCGTGTACTTCCTGATTTCTCATTTACTCCCTTAAGCATTGATACTGGTATTATATAAGGATACCTATGCATATGGGCTATTTTCTTTTGATCTCTTACGATTAACTTCGAACTTTTTCGCGACTTTAACTTGTCACCTCGGATCGTGCCGTCTTTTGACACTTACCTTTGGAACGCGATTGACTAACGTCTCATTATTTTTCTCGTTATTTCCCATGATTTTGAAGAATCATGCCGCAAAGGAAACTTCTTCTTATTCACGTTACTCTGTTGTGATATCGTGTTTTGTGTCGGCGATACTTAAGTAGGATGATTTGTAATCATCTTATTGAAATGAATTGGGACGCATCTTCATTTGAATAAGGAAATTATAAACCGCCGAACCATAAGTTTATAAATTCTTACTTACAAGGATTGGGATGCCTCTTTTTGTAAGTGACAAAATATAAATGAGTGGGCTTATGTGTATCCGACATAGCTTGTGTTCGTCCGTATGAATCATTCCTTGGGCTATGAAATTCTTTTGACTCGTGCTTTGTTATATGGATTTTTCTGAATGTGTATCGACCGCCGCGAACTTGATAATCTAATAGTAATAAATCATTAACCACTTTCAAGAATTGGCGACTTGTTAAATTCTTCGTTCCAATGGCTTTTTCTTTGAGTAATGTATTTTATCCTTCCTTTTGAAGATTCTTATGACATTTGATCCATTCGCTCATGTTCATTGCTTATATTTGATGCTTTTGACTTTTGTTCATTCAAACTTTCGTTGAAAACCTCGACGATGACCTATGTATATCCACTCATCTAATCACTAGTAAACCAATGACGAATAAAACAAATTGAGCACCGGGACGGCGCTCTCTTAAGGTGGGAAGACTGTAACAACTGTATGTGACCAAGAAAATGCACTTCTTCCAACCAAAACTCACACTTAGAAACCTTAGCATACAGCTTCTCCTTTCTCAGTTCTCCAACACTAACTTCAAATGAACTTCATGTTCCTCCTTCGGCTTTGAGTAGGCCAGAATGTCTTCAATGAATATGATGACAAACCTACCTAAGTACAGTTTGCCAACCCGGTTCATTAAGTCATGAAAACCGCTGGTGCATTGGTTAATCCAAAAGGCATAACTGTAGACTCAAAATGTCCGTATCTCAATCGAAATGAAATATTTAGAATGGCATTCTCATGCACTCGTTGCTGATGATAACCTGACCGAAGATCTATCTTAGAGAAATGACACGCTCCTTGTAACTGATCAACTAAGTCATCAATCCTAGGGAGTGGATAACGGTTTTTAATAGTTAATTTGTTCAACTCCCTATAATCAATACACATGAAAAAAGAATCATCCTTCTTCTTAACAAATAACACTGGTGCTCCCTACGGATAATGACTAGGTCATATGAAACCATTGTCTTCCAACTCTTGAAGTTGTTCCGACAATTCTTGCATTTTCGAGGGTGCTAGTCGATATGGAGACTTTGCGACTGGCGTCACTCCATGAACCAAATCTATGCGAACTCTACTTTTCGTCATGGTGGTCATCGAATCTTCCGGAATAACACATCAATAAAATCGCGTACGACGGAAATATCACTCAATTTTGGTTCATCTACCTTTGTGTTTATTAGGTTTTCATGACTCCTTGGTACGTTCACCATGAACCGGAGTATTCTCATCACATTCCAACGGAATCCTACACCTTCTCATGACTACTATCACAAACTTATTCCTTGGACAACAGTCCATTCCCACAAATCACATCAATGCTTCCACTACCTTAACGGTATCAACGAACTCCAGGGTTTCGTACAATCGAATTAGATAACAAATGATATCGAGTCCAAAGGCTAGAATACATATAGGGATTCAATATGCAAATAGGTGGATCTAATGACAAAGGAATCCTTTGAAAGAAAGGATTATTTATATGTCTACCAGTGACACGCGAACGAAAAAAATCAACAGGCGTACCACGACAAAAGAACACATTAAAAAATCAATACGAAAGACTAAAATTCTTATACCAATTATCGACTTTACTCGAAAGACCAAATTAAATAATGTTTTTATAAAAATCAATTTAAAATAAAGAAAGTCACTTTAAGTTATAAAAATCATTTTAAATAATAAAATAAAAATTGTTTAATTGTAATCTTTATAAATTAATCCTGGTTGTCATAAAAATCTGAGATGGTTATCTTAATGTGTTGTATCGTACCTTCACCACTATGGAATCACTTTAAACCTGCTTTGTATATATAAAAATAAAATCTGTTACAAAGATCATTTTATACACAGTTTTCTCCAAACAGCAACACAATACTTCAAGGGTTTTATAATTACGACAGCAATTATAATATGTTACTCTAACAAAGCGACACCATAAGACAAAAGGGATCGTTACAAACACATACAGACTCTAACACAATTTAATTGTTTGAAACAAAAGACTAATACTAGGGAACATATACTCAAAATAAATCTAAACGAACTCGTAACAAGAAAACTCATGGCA
This sequence comes from Tanacetum coccineum, assembly GCA_026074375.1. NCBI lineage: Eukaryota > Viridiplantae > Streptophyta > Magnoliopsida > Asterales > Asteraceae > Tanacetum > Tanacetum coccineum. Next base: position 99,788 of record BQNB010004806.1, read on the forward strand.
AGCCGTTAGTTCCCAAAAGAAAACGTAGAAGGTCTATCCAAAATAACGATCGACAAAGCAAACTAGAAGCACATCGATAATATACAGCGTCGAAAACGGTTACGAAAACCAAGAAATATACAACAAGGAGTCATGATTCTTACACTAATATGTATTGGAACATTTAGTGCTTAAAAGAAACGTTTGATACTTATACGAGTAATTCATGCAACGAAAGTAACTAAACCAAAACGGCCTGTATCTGAAAGAATACTTACGAACAATCCAATTTTCATCAAGGCGTAGAATGGGAAAAATTGGGTATCCTTACTACAAATTACGTTGAAGGGATATGCTAAGCTAAAGTCTTAGGAAATCTGAACTAACGAGCAACCTCTATAATAGTAATACTAGGTATCCACAAATACTAGATAGAAAGGGAAACTTACTATCTATACAACTCTATACTTTATAAATCCTTCCATTAGGGTAAGAGGGAATAACTTATCTACCATACCACCATCCTTATTCATGAATACACATATAAAAAAACTATTACACTACCACCTTACAACAAACACCAAAATAAATGTAATCATGGTCATAATCTTCGTGCTATGTGATGCCTTTATATATATGTGGCCACCATAATTATAAGTGCTCCTTGTCACACGTGTACTTACTTCAAGAATGTCCATTTCAATCAATTCACATATAAGCACATATTCCAAATTGCACATCTTAAACCACTCCCAACTTAACACATAAAGAGATGATCCAATCAAATAACTACTTACATATATCAAAATAAAATCGAAAAACGTCATTATGGAAACAAAAGTCTCGCAACCATTCCCAAAATACTGTAATTATTCCAAAAGAAATAATCTATAACAAACATGCGAGGTAAAGGACGGGATAAACTTCAGGTTGGGCTAGCGTGGGTTTGAACTTTGCCATGCTAAGAATCACCCGACTCGCGGGCTCCAGCACCTTTATACGCATCGACAAACGAATCAACTATTCCTATCTTTTCTTTCGGTTTACAGAGGACTCTTCATGATCCGTTATAACGCGTTAAGTCCAGTTGGGAAAATAGTTCCTTCAAACGAGACTTCTTAGGTGGGAAACAACATAGTCTAAATACTAAGAAAGTAATATATTATCATATAAAATAATGGTAGACAAATAATAAATGAAAATTAAACAATATAGGGAAAATATAGCTATGTTAATATAGCGGGGAAGCATAGTAGTTATAACATTAAACACTTAAGCCCTAAATGCATCTACATGAAGGACCCCTAGGTTATAGTCTAGGCTTAACCACCTACTTCTCTATAACTAAAGGCTCTGATACCAATCTGTCACACCCTGCCATGGCAGAACGTGAGGGCGATGAGAAAGGGAATCATACAACACATTGGGTTATATAGGAACTAAAAACCATTGCATAATAAATAAAAGGTATAGACACGCAGTGTCATGAAAATACCCAAACACATCAACAAAATCCAAAAGGCGTCTGACATTGAAATGAAGGTAGTTCATGCCAACGTCATGACATGCAAACATTCATACATCCTAACAAAGCAAAACAATTAACATTCATTATCCAAAACAAATAATGAAATCTAGATAACTAAACTTCGCCAGCTGACTACGGTCCATCTAGCCATTTTCCTAACTTTAATCTTATCCTGCTGAATACATGAAAATGATGCTTATACGTCAACCAACGGTTGGTGAGAAACATAGGTTTTCAGACAAACATATTCAATCCGTTTCAAAAAAATTTAACCAATTACTATGATTATAAAACAATATTTTTACATGACAATTATGCTAACTAACATACAAGCTAACATGCAATTCAATCCAATCAATCAAACCAACAAATCATATACTGGGTAGGCGTACCCATCTGATCCCTTAACCAACACTTGAGTAGGTGTACTCATCCGATCCCTCAGACACCAAGCAGACGACCTAAATCGCTCTTGGATCATACCAAATTCTCTTTCCCTCTAGCTCAGGCCATGGATACCCGCAAGTAATCCTCCTGACTACGATAACAATTCCTTCACTAAAACAAGCATAATAGCAAGTATCCCTCCTGGACTTATTTCACACATCAAATATCATATCACAAAACATGGTAGCACATAAGCATATCAGTCACATAAATAGTCCTATGATTTATTACTAAGACATAATACAGCAATTAAAACTCATTTCAACACTTGAACATTTCCAATCCCAAGTTTAAACGCAATAAAAAGTGAGATATTAACTCACTGAATGCTCAAAACGTTAGTTTCCATTCTATACACAACTATACAAATATAATAAAACACGGTTACGCAACTAAGCTAAAAGCTCTAGTCCAAGTAACACACATATGATGGATGTCTAAGGGTTTGATTAACCATCATGGGTCACCCCGACACCATGCCCAACCTTAACCACCTCATTAACACATTACAATAGTTAACTACAATTTATTCAAAAATGCAGAATTTTAGTGTATCTTTACTAACTTAAAACCCTTACTTGCTGACCTCCATAAATTATACCAAAAATCACCTAAGTTCATTTATGAGTTTACTAACTACCTTGTGATTCCCAAGCTCCCATTACATGTGTAACTATCCTAAATAAAATCCAACTTCAAAACTGTCCTAATTCGGATCTTATTGCACATTAAAAAGTATGCCCATAATTACCCTACTTAGACATACAATCAGAATCTATCCTTATAGGGTTTCTTTATATACATATATAACTTAATCAATGTAGATTGGTTAACCTTAATTCCACTTTTAAGTTAGGGTTTTACCCTCCTAAACAGGACCTAATTCTGACCCGTATTTACTTTTTTGACAACTTTTCTTGTAACTAACATTTAACCAACTTCCAGAATTCAAAATCATTTGGGGCTAGACGTTTTGAAAAATAGACTCTTTGAACCTCAATTTAGGCTTTTGAATCATATCAAAACACGTTTCTATCATCAAGATATCATCAGTTGAACACAGCCTTAAATTCTGCTCAACTCTAAATCATAAATTAACGTGATCTAACACTAACCATTTACACCAATATGATCTTAATTAAACCCTAATTGATCTAGCATGATTAATACATCCTTAATTATAGATGTTTTTAAAACCCTAAAGATCTACCATATTAATTGTTATATGATTTAAAGAAAACTAAACAACTAGTGTTAATGAACATACCTAAACCTTGATTCTTGAACACTAAATCACCAACTTGTTCTTGATTAAAAAAAATATTTTTTTCTTCTTCTTGAGAGTTTCGGCCAGACAACAAAAGAGATGAGAGAAAAGTGTTTTAGGGATTTATTGATCTTATATTTATACTACCTAGAATCCTAATTGTAATCAGATTTGTTTCCTTTTTTT